>JAJOZX010010714.1:0-127543 GCA_023014485.1 Bathynomus jamesi | reverse complement strand
CTTATAGTGTTAATTTAGTAAATTTGTTTCCTTAATCTTCTGTCTCATTTAATTTTCATATACAGTAATACCCTGGTTACTGCGGTTAATGCGTGCGGCATAACTACCGCACTAAACGGGGAATGCATTCAGTGTAAATGAAGCAATGCGTTCCCACCCTTTGGTAACACTTTGAAAATATGGACTTTTTTACCGATGTAAATGATTCTAAACATTATACAATTCATAATATTAGTAGAATGGCCGCAAAATAGAAGAGTGCATATGCCATTGCAATGTTGATCAAATGAGTGCCAGTGCCAACCCACCACCCCGAAAGGGGAGACTCCTCAGCAAGCTGGGGGAGTCCACCTAACCTCACCCCCCCAAGGGGTTATACCTAACGTAAGAGAGAGAGGAGGAGAGAGAGGAAGAGAGCATCCAGCTTCTGCGAGAGGCAGAAGCTCATTGAGAGCTCAAGTTAGCAACACTTGACTAAGAACTCGAAATCCGTCAGTTGGTATAATCCGCCAGTTGGCTTAATTCGCCAGTTGCCTTAGAAGGCATAAATGGACTGTATATATCAATAACCTTCGAACAAATTAAAAGCGCATACAAACGCACATAGATCCCCTATTATTATACACACAACCTTACCTTACAACCTAACAAAGGTTCCGCGCGATGATCTCTCATTTCGAGAAGGTCAAGCTTGTCGCCCCTCCTCTCGAGTTGGCCTGGTGAAGTAGTGAGTTGGATTCTTGCGCTCTCCACCTCACAAAGCCAGGTACGCCCGGCTCATCGGGGATTGTTCTGAGCCAGGCGTCTAGTCTTCTTTTGAAGATTTCCACTGCAACTCCCTTCGTGTTTCTTAAGTCTTTGAGCAACTGATTAAACAGTTTTGGTCCTCTCACTACAAACCTATTTTCTTTCAGGGTTAAGGATGTTCCCTGTCTCGCCTTCAATTTGGGAATACGACACAGTCTACCGCTTCTACTTTCCACCGTTGTTTGGGGAGTTACAGGATTCAGAGTAAGACTAGGGACTAGTTTCTCCATTATTTTCCAAGTGTAAATAATGGTGTATATCTCTCTCTTCTCCTTTCCAGTGAATATAGGTCTAGTTCTCGTAACCTTCCCCAGTAATTTAGTTCTTTGCACCCATTGATCTTATATATACCGGGTGGCCCAAAAAAAATGGCACCAATTTTGAGAAGTGATATCTCAATAACCACTGCAGCTAGGGACTTAAAAAAACAACCAAATGAAAGATAATTCTTTTCTCTTTAAATACTTATTCTAAGGCTTGATTGTTATAAGCCAATATAATGCCCAAAATTGGCTTCCAAAAAAAATATACAAAAAAAGTTGCGCATTTATATTTATTCCTTGATCCTAATTTTAAATGAAATTTTTCTATTCCAGACCCCTCAAGATGGGATTGAGAGAATCTGATAAGAACATTATACAAGCACTACGTGAAGAAAAAGAATATTCATTAAACAGAATCCTTTACGAATTTCCAAATAGAAATTGGAAAAAAAGAACTGTGGCACATTTTTTACAAAAACTTAAAGAAACCGGCAGCAGTCAACGGCGTCCGGGAAGTGGTCGACCAAAAAGTATTAGAACGCCAGAAAACATTGAAAAAGTAAATGAAATGGTTTTAAGTCAAGAGGAACAACCGGGAACAAGTAAAAGTGAACGTGAAGTTGCGAAAGAAACCGGGATTTCACGTTCATCAGTACAGCGAATAATTCGAAAAGATCTTGGGTTGAAAACATTTAAGAGGGTGAAGGTTACTGCTTTATCGGAGCCTGTGAAAGAAGACGTTTCCATCGATGTAAAAATCTATTGCGGAGATTTCGGTGAAATGAGTCTGTGAAAAAAATTTGGTTTTCTGATGAGAAACGATTTACGGTCGAAACACCACGAAATACCCAAATGATCGGGTTCGTGCAGCAGTGGCGACAAAAACTCATGTTGACCCAAAACGACTTTTGCGTGAAAAAAAACACTTTCAGATTCGATAATGGTTTCCCTTGCAGCGTCATCTGAGAACAAAACATCCATCATTTTTATTCAGCGAGGCGTTAAAATTAACTCAATTTACTACTGTAATGACATTTTGTCTCCAATGTTGTCAGAGATCAAGGAGACGAGCACTGATTTTGTGTTCATGCAAGATGGAGCCCCATCTCATAGAGCCAAGGAAACAATAACATTTCTCAATAATAATTGTCCTGGTTTTATCGAACCAAATAATTGGCCACCATGCAACCCAGATCTAAACCCCATTGACTACTTCGTGTGGTCTGCCTTAGAGAGAGAAGTCTACCATGGTCAGAAAATCCGTGATGTGAACCATCTTCGTGAACGAATTCAGGCTGCATGGGAAAATCTCTCACAAGTGACGATCTCAAAGGCAATTTCAAAATGGAGGGCGAGATTACAGGCTGTGGTTGACCATAATGGAGGGCAGATTGAGCCATTTATTGAAAATTAGGTTTAACTTAAAAGGAATAAATATAAATGCGCAACTTTTTTTTGTATATATTTTTTGGAAGCCAATTTTGGGCATTATATGGGCTTATAACCATCAAGCCATAGTGTAAGTATTTAAAGAGAAAAGAATTATCTTTCATTTGGTTGTTTTTTTAAGTCCCTAGCTGCAAAGGTTATTGAGATATCACTTCTCAAAATTGGTGCCATTTTTTTTGGGCCACCCTGTGTATATATATATATATATACATATAGACGCATGTAAAGCCACAATAGCAAAATATATACGAGCGTAACCACCACACAAAAAAAACAGCACCACAAGCACCGCTTTACTTACCAGCTCCTGGTAGACCGACAAGGTCTCTAAATACTACGCAATAGGCAAAGTTATTCAGCATAAACAAATACGTTTATGAGACCAAGAGATAGACCGGAAAATTCTCAGAAAAATGCAACGCCAATAGCTATTCTATTGATTTTCTCATGGTATAATACCACGAGCCCAATTTCACGTTTCGTGGGCGGTCTTTTATACAAAAAATCGAATAAAATAAACTAAGTTTAATGCCAAAACAAATTTCCACCATAATATACAATTTTATCTTTAAGCTATAACATAAAAATCATTAATATGATTTTATATTAAAAATAGATTGTATTTCGGGATAACTATTTCATTTCTCGTCTTTCGCCCAATTAATTTTTCCTCATTTACGCATCTATTTTGTTCCAATACAAATTTGCCTTTAAGACACTAATATATCTAAACCTTATTACAAAAAAATATTAATATAACTTTATATTAAAAATAGATTGTATTTCGGGATAACTATCGCCAGAATATCCATAGAGTATTTCAACATGTTGTTCCTGAAGCTTCGCACGGTTCAATGTAGCCTATAAAGTCGCAAAGGAGGAAGGGCTAGGGCGTCTTTCAGATTTCGCCACATCTTCCGTCTTTACCAAATACCACTTCATAAACGTCGAACACGCAATATCAAAGGTAGCCATCACTATTTTTCTACTACCCAGGGTAGAGATATCCCCAGGTAGTAGAAGGAGACACGTGACCTTTGATCGATCATACAGGGGGCGGAGATTAGGACTTTTCCTATACACACGATACTATTTAATTATTTGCAGAGATGTTACCCATTGAAGTTTAATTAACTTAGAAATATAACTTTACTTACCATACCAAATAAACTTCAAACATACATATTAGTGTATTCCGGGCTTTAACTAAAAGACGCTGTACCGCTTAGAAGATTAATCAGTAAATTGAAATCTTACAACAATAAAGGAAATATACTGAACATTTTCTGGCTGAGAGGCGCCAATGTGTGTGTCTTTTATTGATTGTAATGGAGTTAACCGAGATTTGTCAGTTACATTCGCGGTTCGCCCACTGCCATCCCACCACAATGCGCCTCAGTTAGTGTCTCTCAGCACTACCAAAGACAATATTAGCAACAATGTTAGCAGAGGGAGGGTTACAACAATGCGTTTCCTAGTAATTGAAATTAGAAGGGGGGTTCGATTTTTTAATGGGGTGAGGGCCGAGGGGCGAGACCAAGGGGGCAAAGGTGGGCTTTATGGCACCATAGTAAAAAACTGAAACGTATATATATATATATATATATATCGGACTACAAGATTAGGTGCCAGACTGCGCTATTTATTTAATTAGTTCTGTTATTTGGACATTTTGAGAAGATTCATTCGAATTATTGCAGTACCAAGCATATTTCGGGGTAGCTTACTAATTTTTGTCATGATTTTACGATATAGTGTTTAGATGGAAGTATATATATATATCGGAGCATTCCACAGACTAGTTGCCACTTTGCGCAGCTTAATATATGCAATTTTATCAAAACAATAAATTAAAAACCCATACTGTTAACATACTTTCCACAACAATATTTAGAAGCCTGGGATCTTTTCCGTTTGACACACATGGTTCGATTTTATTTTAAATTTCTACACAGACGTAGTTTTGCATGCCCATTACGAAAATCAGAACCATTTTTTGGAGAAATTAATAATAAAAAAGTTACAACCCTTTAAAGTATTTTATTAGACCCGCCCTTCGTGCGAGTCGCTGGTAGCAAAAATTAACCAAACTATCACGACTTAACCTAACCAATCGTCAAGGGCGTACAATTAACCTAAAAAATAAATAAAAACAATAAATTTTTTTTTATTTATTTATTAATACTATAAACACCCAGGAATGTCTGTCAGTCAGTCCGTCCCGCTCAGTTTGTCATTCGGTCACGCTGAGGAACGTTTGTCGGTCACGCTCAGGAACGTTTAGGTTAAGTCGTAATATTGTTTTTTATTTATTTTTTAGGTTAATTGTACGCCCTTGACGATTGGTTAGGTTGAGTCGTGATAGTTTGGTTAATTTTTGCTACCCGCGACCCGCACGAAGGGCGGGTCTTAGGCTAGTTGTAACTTTTTTATTATTAATTTCTCCAAATAATGGTTCTGATTTTCGTAATCGCCATGCAAAACTACGTCTGTGTAGAAATTTAAAATAAAATAGAACCATGTGTGTCAAACGGAAAAGATCCGAAGCCTGTGTGTATATATATATATATATGCAAATAACTGCAATGACCGCGCAGTATATATATATATATATATATGTGTGTGTGTATATATATATATATGTGTGTGTGTGTGTGTATATATATATACACACCGGACTACAAGATTAGGTACCAGACTGCGCTATTTATTTAATTTGTATATATTTAATGGAGAAGCGGTACTCTCCGTATAATTAAGTTCTTTATTATGTGCGTATTATTAAGGGAAAAATATAGGTTGTAGACATTTTCCTCGTTCATGTCAGACGAATTTATTCAGCATCCGTCTTAATACACAAATTTATCTAAAAACAGTAACTAGCTAACGCTTACAGTTGAAATTGTTTCCACAGTAATGTTATGAAAGAGTATGGTTATTATTCGTTTTTTGACCCAGTCACACCTAGCTATAACAGCAATATTTATTGAATAACCAATCAAAACTGAATAAGAAAATATATATATTATCTTGTGCAAATTTGTATAAAATGCGTTTTTTTATTAAAATATAAATCCTATTTTTGGTGTTTTCTCAATATATATATATATATATATATATATATATATATCGACTATTTGGTGAATATTTCTTGTTTTTGGTGATTCTGGCTACTTCTGCGTACTTCGATTTGTCCTGTTTTACAAGTAAATAATTTTTAGCAAATGTTCGTCTGTTCAGTTCAGTTTTTTTGTGACTAGAAGTATGACGTGTCAGTTATGCATATTTGATTTTGAAGACGTGATCCGCCATATTGCCCTCGATGAAGACAAGAGTTTAGACCTTTTTTTCAATCACTGAATAATTAAGACATCCGTGACCTGCCCGAAATACAATAGTGCTTGTATTTTAAAAAAAGACCAGAAGGTCTTTAGTTGCCGTAAAAAAAATCCTAAAAATAAACGTGTGTCATTTCAGTTTAAGGGCATGCGAAATTTAGCAGACTACCCATGCAAGGTTGGCACATGTTATTACATTATCATTTGTATAATTTAGGTCTCGGGGGTACGGGGGCGGAGTCCCCGTAAAGATCACGCATCACAAACTGATCGGTCCTAATGTTTTGCGGACAGTTCAGTACGTGACACCGGTTAGGTCAACTGTACGCCCTTGATGATTCGTTAGGTTAAGTGATGATATTTTCGTTTAAATTCGTTAGTTTAAACGAAAATGACGAGTGCAAACTTTTCTGGTTAATTTTGAGGTGTTTTGTACGAAACTGCCATCCGTTTCCTGTGCAAATGCGTAGTTTTCAAGATGACGATATCTCGAAAACTACGCATTTGCACAGGAAACGGATGGCAGATTCGTGCAGAACACCTCAAATTTGACCAGAAAAGTTTGCTTTCATTATAAAAAGAGACTGGGTCAAAAAACGAATAATTACCAATAGTATTTATAAAAGCATTTAGCTTGGTTCTATCCAAGTAATGCATTTTTCTTTGCACATTTATAAAGAAAATGGAATTTTATTAAAGGGGGTTTTTAATTGTTCATCGAAGTTTTCTCAATGTTCAGGATAAAATCTTGATGAAAACGACCTGTTGAAAAGTTATGAACCGCAAAATATTCGCTGATTTATTATTCTTTTAAGTGTTATTTGAATTCAATATAAAATTAATTGCGCTATAGTAGCAGTTTTGGTAGACCAATCCTATCACATTGTACAAACTGGCGATTTCACGACCTCTAAGGATGTACACTATCCAAAATCTTGCAGATTTTCATTCACTAGGACAAATATTAACTGAGTAGTTAAGTTCACTCTTACACTTTTGCTTTAATTATTTTTACACCAAATTTTCTTTTTCATAATTATGACTGAGTCTGATACACCTACAATTAACTTCGATAAGCTAACACCCTTAAAAGGAAAAGGGGGTCAGGGGTAAATCAGTACCTTTAATTTGATTGGGAATAAAAACTATGTTTCTGCTATTGATAAATTTAGCTGTTTGTTAAATCACTTTAAAAATAATGCATCATCGTCAAAGTGAATGGGCTCTCACTGCCACACTTAAGCTGAGAATATACGCTATTCACTACTAATTACGATGATAAGTTCTTTCTCCATACATAGCTACGGTATTCACTATTTATATGTTAATGAACTTCCTGGTAGCTAATTTTATTAATCCAGATGCCTACAGAAAGGTGTTAACATGTTACTCATTAAACCATGGAGTGAAGGTTCACTGAAAGGGAAAACACACACACACACACATACACACACATATATATATATATATATATATATATATATAATATATATATATATATTCCTCATAATCTAGGCAGGCATACACTAAACTAATCAGGTATATGTATATTTGCAGCTCCAACCATTACACTCTTTTAACCAAAGCCATCTCACTTAGAGCCTAGCATCAGACTTTTTAAATCACAAAGCAAACTAATTTATCCAAACGCATATAAATTAAACACATTTTAAGCCAATATATACAATATATAAAAGCAAAGTACCGTATTTACTATGCCTACAAAGAAAAGAAGGAAAGAGATTTGGGGGGTAATTGTGAATCATGGTCTTAAACCTATAAAACACTGTATTGAAATTAGTAAATAAGGCCAATGCTAGATTGAACTTAATGCAGAAACATATAGAATATAAATCACCAGAAATTATAAGTAGACTCTATACTTCATAAGTGAGTATTCCATTCAGTTCAGTAGTCCTTATTTAGAGCAAGACAAAGACAGACTAGAAAAAGTACAAAAGAGAACCACAAGGATGATACCGTGCTTTAGACACCTTGGTTACAAAGAGAGATTGGAGCACCTAAACATGTTTTCCCTAAAGCGACGAAACATATTTCATAAATGAAAACCTTTCTGACTTAATACTAAATTCAGCTGATCTTAGAGGTACTTAAAAACCATTTAAGTAGAAATAAATGAATACGTATCAACTAATACTACATTGTACAACTTTAAGCATGTGATGTGTCCTATTTAATATATATATATATATATATATATATATATATATATATATATATATATGTCATATGAGAAAGTAGACAACCTTATCCTTCGGGTCTGCAAAATTATTGTAAGGTACTGTATATATAAGTATTTGACAAGCAGCGACTAAGATCCTACAGATCCAGATCCGTGTAAAACATCCTGAAATGAGATAATCATATGTTGTTTAAAATTAGTACGGTAGTGATTCCAAAGATTTAAAGTTAATGTACAGCTAGCAGATGAGTGACTATCTGCAAACTGCAGAGATCAATTGTATTATAATTTTGCATGTAACTGTATTTGTGGTTTGTTTATAGTAACAGTGGAGCCACCCAGATGGTCCGAAGGGCCCCTTGTGTGCCCACTATAAAATTTTTACCATGTTTACCACAGGCCTATATTTCAGACGTTGATAAATTTAACTATTTATCAGGTCATCCCATAAGTAATGTCTTTTTTTACGATAGATTAAGTTTAAACTAGTCGTACTAGGTTTAAGCATAAATTTTCCGAAGGTTATATCTAAGAGGAGATCTATCGTGTTTCGCTACATACTTTACAGACCTTGACCAGTGAAGACGTGTGTTTTGCTTTATGTGAACCCCTCATAAACATGGCGGTATCAGAAGAGCATATCAGGCATATAATGCTTTACGAGTTCAAAAAAGGGAATAGTGCTACTGAAGCAACGCGAAACATTCAGGACGTTTATGGCAACGATATTCTGCATGTGAGGAAATGTCAAAGATGGTTTCAAAAGTTTAGGAATGGTGACTGTTGTTTGACAGATGCAGCACGCTCTGGACGCCCTGCTGAGTTTGATGATGACCTGCTGTTAGCCGCATTTGAAGAAGATTCATCCCCGTCCACCATCCATCGACATTTGCAACAACTCGGGAAAGTGCCTAAGTTTGGAAAATGGGTGCCACATGAATTGTCGGTCGACAATCTGAGGGTGCGGGTAAACATTAGCAGAGCTCTTCATTCCTGTGAACTCCAAGATACGTTTTTGCACCGTTTAGTGACTGGTGATGAAAAGTGGATACTGTACCAGAATGTTAAGCGCCGTCGACAGTGGGTTTGTGCCGGAGAACCAGCGACACCACAGCCAAAACCAAATCTTCACCCTCGGAAGGTGTTGCTTAGTGTTTGGTGGGATAAAGGAGGTGTAATACACTTTGAAACCTTACCACACAACCAAACAATCACCGCTCAAGTCTACTGTCAACAATTGGATCGATTGAACACTGCACTAAAAGAAAAGAGACCTTCTTTGGTTAATCGGAAAGGAATCGTGTTCCACCACGACAACGCACGGCCTCATACCGCTCGGATCACTTCTGCAAAAATTGAGGAGCTTGGGTGGGAAAAACTTCCACATTCTCCATATTCTCCAGACCTTACGCCTTCAGATTATCATCTCTTCAGGAGTCTGCAAAACTATCTTGACGAGAAACAGTATACTTCTTTAGATGACCTGCATACCAGTCTTTGTACGTTTTTTGCCTCAAAACGCCTGAATTTTATAAACATGGCATTTAAAAGCTTGTAGGACGTTGGCAGAGTGTCATTGATTCCGATGGAAAATATATACTAGATTAAAAAGTTTCGGTTGAGTTTTTTTTGGCCTTCAAATTTTGATCTAAAAAACGACATTACTTATGGAATGACCTGATATTTTAAAGCACCACCACCTGATGAGGAGTAGTAGGCAGGTGCGTACCTAAAGTATTTGGCACCTGGGGCGGATCCTTCCTTTGGCACCCCCATAAATAATTTTAAAATTTAAACAGAGAAAAATATATTATGTTTGCAAGTAGATTTTTAAACAGTACAGTACTGTCGTAAGCAAATTGGCAATAAGAAAAATGCAGGACATTAAAAATTCAGTGAACAGGTAATACTGCATTTTATTTTATACAAAAAACACAGGAAATCCAGTCTTAACGCTCAGCCTATTCTTCAAAGGTAAATAGAGAGGATTCACAGTCTCTGCTTTCGAGCCTTAATTTCTGCAAATTGATCAATGACCTCGTCAAAATTCACCTTCTTTGCATATTCATGTCCAATTGAAAGTAAAGTCAGATTTGTCAATCTTGTCTGACTCATGGTCGAGCAAAAGAAATTTTTTATCAATTTCAATTTGGAAAAACTTCTTTCACATGAAGCAATAGACACACAGACAGTCAAAAAGGATCTAAAACACAGTGACAAGCTTGGCAAAGATTCACAAAAATCCCATTTCACAATAAACTCCAGAAACTGCAATGCTGTCCATTTCTTTGCCTCTTCAACGCTGATTTTGGCAGCTTCCAGATGCCTCCGAAGTCGTCCAATTTCCACACTGATATCTTCATCAGAGAATTAATCGAAAATCTGAGTCAAATTTGGAATATACTTCCGAAATTCTTCTTCTGTTGCAACAACCAAAGTGTTTGGCTGAATAACAGCGAAGATTGACAGAATTTGATCCATTGCCTTAGAACGAATCTCCAATTCTTGATGAAAGCGATCAAGACATTCAAACATAGCCCTTTTTACTTCCTCTGGCAATGTGAGACCAGCATCCTTTGCCATCTCTCCTGGCATCCTTTTTCGGAGCTTTACTCTCCCTCTTCTCTCCATAGAAATGTCCATTTCCTCACACTTTGTAGTTGCATAATGAATGGCCCTCTTCACAATTTCATTGCGCTGATCTTCAAGAAACAGTTTTAGAGCTTGGAGCTTCACAATGCACTTTTCAAGGCTGATTCCAACTGCTTGCAAATAATTATGTGTGAGATTAATTTCTTCCAGGACTTCACACCAGAAAGAAAGGTAACTCAAAAAAGAGAAATCACTTACAGCAGACAGCAAAATCTGAGCTGATCCTCTTGTGTCCACATTTTCTTTGGGATCGCACAGTACTTCAAGGGTTGAGGTCAGCTTTTCAAAATTTGCCTTCACTGGTTTCACAGCGTCATAATGAGCAATCCATCTTGTCTGGGAAAGTCTTTTTGACTGTCATGCCTACATTCTTCATCAGCTCTTCCCATCGATGAGTTGAGACTGTAAAGAAGGAATAGACTCTCTTCAAGGTTCCAAAAGAAGTCACACATGAAGAAACGCTTCCAAATGAATGCACTCTGCAAAGGTTCAGAGAATGATACCACTTTGTCAAAAATTACTGGACACTGGTATAAGTACCATGATATTGTTATAAACACCAGCACTTTATGCTTTAGCATAATTATTTAATGAAACATACCTCATGTATGTGGAGTCACAGTGTCAAGTGGAAATTAACATTAAGCTGTTGTAATAGTTTGAACATTTTTTTTTCTTACTTTGGCGAAATTTTCATTTGGTTTGAAAACTTGTACTGGTATTTCAACTCTCCCGATGGCACCCACCTCCTGGCTGCCACCCGGGGAGGACCGCCCACCTCGCACCCCTTTAGTACGCTACTGGTAGTAGGTCCTGTCTCTTTGTAAAAAAGGTCAAGCATCAGGCTTTTTAATTCACAAAGCAATCTAATTTACCCAACTACATATAAATTAACAAATTTTCTTGGTATATTGCTAGATAAGTATCTGCATTGGAATGTTCATGTAAATAAAAAAACGCTGAAAAGATTTCAAGGAGCGTAGCTATAATGGTTAAACTTAGAAATGTAGGCCCTAAGCAGATTTTATTGGGCTTTATCTTGCTCTTATATAGCATACTGCATCCTTTATTGTAGGCGTAGTTTATCCGCTTATATTATACACTTTAAGCAGGTATCTTGTGTCTCACAACTAACGTGCACACACATATATATATATATATATATACGCACACACCACAACCGTTAAAACTTAATTTACTTTACTGGAGGGTAAAATTATAATTTATAATGCATGCGAAAAGGAAATCGTGGTGGAGGATTCAATTCTTTATAGAAGATCCGAGGAATTCCAACATCCAGAATTTGTTTGGCTTATTGTTTATAGTTCCATTGCAGTACCCAGTTGTTTCAGGTCAGCTTAAAGAGGCCTACCTTCTTCTCAAAGACTTTTTTTGCAAATTAGCTGATACATAGAGCAAATTTAGTGCAATTGCCACAATAAATGAGTACGATAGTATTCTAAACAAGGCTTAACATAAGAATTATATAAATTACAGATGACTTCCCTACCTGCTCTTGTAGCTAACAGTCCTATTAATAATACCTATTAATTTATTTGACCTATTTCTATCCTCTAGGCTTTCTAGTATTTAACCTAACAAAGATGTTAAATTATTACAAATGGTGAATCCACCCTTAAGCATCAGACTTTTTAAATCACAAAGCAGACTAATTTAGCTAAAGCAAGAGAGAGGGAATAAAAACAGTCAGTAAGAGACAGGTTGCAATGTTTACATAATATGATTAAACAGCAAACAGCATAACACCACATTGTAAATTCAAATCTTTTCATTTAATCCTAATTAAACTTATATTTAAGCTCATAGTCTTTACACTTTCCTGCATTAGTCACTTCATTGCTAGTCATTTCATCAAACAATTCATTAGACAAATCAGAAATATGGAGAATTTTATTTTCAGGATCTATAAATATGCACATAATTGCATTACATCAAATGAGGACCGAATATAAGACAACTAGCTAATTATTTCCCCCTAATCACTGAAGAGTTTACATTAGATTGATCTTTGATTGAAAATGTTTCATCCCAGCCTACATTTTTCTTCCAAAGCTCTTGGGGAAATATTTCTGCTCTGTCATTTGCAAAGTAGGGACATGGCCATGGGATGAAATATCTCTGAAGCTCCAGAAAGTATTTCTCATTTTGTATTAGCTACCAAATTAAGTTCAAATCCCTTTGTACAAGGTGAATCATGCTAAGTAGAAGCTTTCTCAAGGTAGTTGATGAGTCAACAGACGCAATTAAACCCTACTTAGATACATTATTTACTCAAAGCAGATTAAGGAGATGTTGGTGCTACTATAGCGTGATTCCTACCGGTGACTTCGATACTATAGGGTGATTCCTACCCGTTTTGGTTCGAAACTACAGTACTGTAGAGTGTGATTCCTATCCAAGGTATAAATGAAAATATAATAAATATAAAATGCTATTTATTATTCAATTTTATTTATTTAAAAAATAGTTCGGTGCTACTATAGTATGTGGTCTACCTACGATTGGTTAGGTTTAGTCACGATATTTTCGTTAAAACTAACGAAAATATCATGACTAAACCTAACCAATCGTGAAGGGCGATGGACATTGGAATGTAAACAAGCAATTAGTAAACAAGGTAAGAAGCTATAATTAAAAGGTAGACCGCCGAATCGAGGTAGGAATCACGCTATAGTAGCACCGAGATGTTATTAGCCAACCAACAACAGTACGTAACCATTTTGTGATGTAATCTCAACTGTGAGAAGTTTATTTCAAAAGCACAGAGGTAAAACGGGAAATCTTTTCAGCCAATATATTGCTAAATAATTTTTAGAATACCCCACTAAACATTGTGAAAATATCATATCATGACTAAACCTAACCAATCATCAAGGGCGACTGACATTGGGATGTAAACAAGCAATTAGTAAACAAGCTAAGAAGGTATACTTACATTTAAACTTTTTGTGTTTTTAACTTTTCAATAAATTTTTTTCCTTACATTTAAACTTTTTATGTTTTTAACTTTTCAATAAATTTTTTTCAAGTAAGATTGTCATTTCAACCTTCTTTAACTACATTTAAAAAACAAATTGGTGTAGACCGCATACTAAAGTGTGAATTTGTCTGTAGACCGCATACTAAAGGAGCACCCTTATTTCCTATGTAAATGGGTTTTCTAAGGATAAGGGGAGGGTCAAAGCAAGAAAATCAATTTTGGTACCACTATAAACCAGCAAGCATCTAAATTATCATGCATTTTAAGTCCAGCAAACCAAATCCTAAGTGATACTTGAACTCAACAAGAAAATACAGTCATTTCATTTGAGATTATCTGAAGTTAGGTACCATAGTGTATTGTAGGTTTACAGGTTGTTAACAGCAGTCCTGTCTCAGCTTTGGTCTACCTTCCTAACGTAAGACTGTAGATATTTATCCAGCATTAGAAGAGCTAAGGTCTGAATTTCATACAGTACAGCTAATCTACAAACAAACAAAGTTTTATCTACAAATCACACAGTTTATTATTTTCAAATTAATAGGCCTTATTGCTGTCCATTTATAAATAGTAATTTAATTAGACAAGCTTTTTAAAAATCACGTATTGTGTTCAGAAGACTCAATAACTTCTAGGTTAATAAACATTTTACTGATCGTGAAATCGCCAGTTTGTACAATGTGATAGGATTGGTCTACCAAAACTGAGATCATCCGGTTAACTACTCACGATGTAAAAGTTCCCTTATACAAAATTAGTACACTTAACCTTGCCAGACCTAACCCAATTTAATTCTACCTACCATAATCCGAGCTAGGTTAATATTCGTCTTTTAACCCACTCACGCGCGGTTAAAACAGTACAATATATTGAATTGCCATTCAAAATTGACTAAGAAAATATATATCTTATGTTGTGCAAATTTGTTCAAATGTACTTTTTTAATAAAATATATTTCGTGTTTTGGCTATAATGTACTTTTTTTCATAAAATACTTTTCCTGATTGGGCTATTTTTTCGCTACTCTGCGACTTAATTAGTTGGTTGGGTTTTGTTCTGGCTATTTTTTTTTCCTAATTGGATTCAGTTTAGTGGTGTTTGTGATAGAATTATGACGTGCCATTCGTGTGATTTTGACTTTGAGAACTTGATTCGTCATGTGCCCTAGATGAAGACAAAGGATTGGATGTTTTTATCAATTATGGCGTTATTCTCTCATCCTTAACTTGCCTGAAATGTGACAGTGAGTGCCTAATACGAAAAGATCAGAAAATATTTATGAAATAACCAATATTAACCTGTTAGGTTAATTGAATGCCCGGTTAGGTTAATTGAATGCCCGGTTAGGTTAATTGAATTCCAGGTTAGGTTAATTGAATGCCCGGTTAGGTTAATTGAATTCCAGGTTAGGTCAACTGAAGGCCCGTTTAGGTCAACTGAAGGCCTGGTTAGGTTAACTGAATGCCCGGTTAGGTCAACTGTACACCCTTCATGATTGGTTAGGTTAAGTCGCGATATTTTCGTTAGTTTAAATGAAAATAATGGGAGAAAACTTTTCTGGTTAATTTTGAGGTGTTTTGTACGAAACTGCCATCCGTTTCCTGTGCAAATGCGTAGTTTTCGAGATGACGATATCTAGAAAACCACGCATTTGCACAGGAAACGGATGGCAGATTCGTGAAAAACACCTCAAAATTGACCAGAAAAGTTTTTCATCATAAAAACAGACTGGGTGTAAAAACGAATAATTACCCCGAGCTACTATAGCTCAATTAATTTTATATTGAAGTCAAATAACACTTAAAAGAATAATAAATCAGCGAATATTTTGCGGTTCATAACCTTTCAACAGGTCGTTTTCATCAAGATTTTATCCTGAACATTGAGAAAACTTCGATGAACAATTAAGAACCCCCTTAAATAAAATTCCATTTTCTTTATAAATGTGCAAAGGAAACTGCATTACTTGGATAGAACCATGCTAAATGCTTCTATAAATACTATTTCATAACATTACTGTGGAAACAATTTTAACTAAGCGTTAGCTAGTTACTGTTTTTAGATAAATTTGTGTATTAAGACGGATGCCGAATAAATTCGTCTGACATGAACGAGGAAAATGTCTACAACCTATATTTTTTCCTTAATAATACGCACATAATAAATAACTTAATTATATGGAGAGTACCGCTTCTCCATTAAATATATACAAATTAAATAAATAGCGTAGTCTGGTACTAATCTTGTAGTCCGGTGTGTGTATATATATATATATATACTGCCTTCTAAATATTGTTGTGGAAAATATGTTAACAGTATGGGTTTTTAATTTATTGTTTTGATAAAATTGCATATATTAAGCTGCGCAAAGTGGCAACCACTCTGTGAAATGCTCCGATATGTATATATATATATACTTCTATGTAAACACTATATCGTAAAATCACGACAAAAATTAATAAGTTACCCCGAAATATGCTTGGTACTGCAATAATTCGAATGAATCTTCTCAAAATGTTCAAATAACAGAACTAATTAAATAAGTAGCGCAGTCTGGCACCTAATCTTGTAGACAGATATGTATATATATATATATACTTTTCAGTTTTTTACTATGGTGCCATAAAGCCCACCTTTGCCCCCTCGGTCTCGCCCCTCGGCCCTCACCCCATTAAAAATTCGAACCCCCTCCTCTAATTTCAATTACTAGAGAACGCATTGTTGTAACCCTCCCTCTACTAACATTGTTGCTAATATTGTCTTTGGTAGCGCTGAAAGACACTGACTGAGGCGCATTGTGGTGGGCTGGCAGGGGGCGAACCGCGAATATAAACACTGACAAATCTCGGTTAACTCTATTGGAATCAATAACAGACACACACACATTGGCGCCTATCAGCCAGAAAATGTTCAGTATATTTCCTTTATTGTTGTAAGATTTCAATTTACGGATTAATCTTCTAAGCGGTACAGCGTCTTTTAGTTAAAGCCCGGAATACACTACTATATATATTTGAAGTTTATTTGGTATGGTAAGCAAAGTTATATTTCTAAGTCAATTAAATTTCATTGGGTAACATCTCTCCAAATAATTAAATAGTAGCGTATGTATAGGAAAAGTCCTAAACTCCGCCCCCTATATGATCGATCAAAGGTCACGTGTCTCCTGCGACTACCTGGGGATATCTCTACCCTGCGTGCTCAGTTCACCGCTGCAAGCCCTGGATCTCAGGCGTGTATTTTCTCACGTAGAAGAAAAATAGTGATGGCTACCTTTGATATTTCGTGTTCGACGTTTATGAAGTGGTATTCGGTAAAGACGGAAGATGTGGCGAAATCTGAAAGACGCCCTAGCCTTTCCTCCTTTGCGACTCTATAGGCTACATTGAACCGTACTAAGCTTGAGGAACAAGATGTTTAAGTACTCTATGGATATTCTGGCGATAGTTATCCCGAAATACAATCTATTTTTAATATAAAGTTATATTAATATTTTTTTGTAATAAGGTTTAAAGATATATTGGTGTCTTAAAGACAAATTTGTATTGAAACAAAATAGATGCGTAGAATAGGAAAAATGAATAAGTTACCTGAAAAAGAATCTAGTTTTATTATAAAATTATATTAATATTTCTTGTAATAAGGTTTAAAGATATAACTGCGTCTTAAAGATAAATTTGTGTTAAAACAAAATAGTTGCGTAAAAGAGTTATAATGAATAAATTATCCCGAAATAGAATTTATTTTGTTTTAAAAAATCATTTTAACATTTTTTGTAATAAGGTTTAAAGATATATTGATGTCTTAAAGACAAATTTGTATTTAAACAAAATAATTGGCCAAAAGAGGAAAAATTAATGTTACCCCAAAATAGAATCTAATTGAGCGAAAGACGAAAAATGAAATAGTTGTCCCGAATTACAATCTATTTTTAATATAAAATCATATTAATGCGTTTTATGTTATAGCTTAAGGATAAAATTGTATATTATGGTGGAAATTTGTTTTGGCATTAAACTTAGTTTATCTTATTCGATTTTTTGTATAAATGAGCGACTCCGAAACGTGAAATTGGCCTCGTGTTATTATACCACGCGAAGCTCAATAGAAAAACTATTGGCGTTGCCTTTTTTTGAGACCTTTTCGGGCTATCTCTTGGTCTCATAAACGTATTTGTTTATGCTTAATAGCTCTGCCTATTAGGGTGTACCATTTTTGAGTCATTTTCAAAAAGTCAAGGTCCAGGAGTCTAATGTTGTGCCAAATGATGTCCTAAACACGAATTTAACAAGCATTTTCTAATCCAACAAATTTTGAATCCCCCCACCCCCCTTGAAATTTTTCCCATCCCCTTTTCCTAAAAACCCCATATATCTAAAAGACTATCAACTTTATCGAAAAATGTTATAGAATAAAAATGATTTAGAATCAAACGTTCTATTAGAAAATTTCATTAAGATAGAAATTTACGTAATTTTGAAAATTTTCATTTTCTTTTGTCCAAGAGCACCTTATTGTATTAATATAAAATAAGGTGCTTAAGTTACATTATTTATGAGTATATTGTGAGTATAATCCAAATTTAAAAATCCTTTTTTACATTGAATTTTAATAAACAAGCATTGTTTTTACTCTTATTGTTTCTTTTCAGCCTGCTTTATTTGAAAAATAAATAAAAAATGAGTCAAACAGCTACAAAACAGCATGACTTTATTCTTGGTCGCTTGCAGGCTGATATTATGAGTTCATCTAAAATTGTTTTACCATCCAATAAAGATGTTCTAAGCCATTTTATTTATTTACGGAGAATGCAGTATAAGGGTCCAAAAGTTACAAAAGATTCTACTGTTAATGATGTTCTACAGAAGCTACTAATAATATGGCAAAAAGCATGCATTCCTACTATAGATATTAGTAAAAACCCTAAAGGCAGGAAGATGCTGTTAAATCTAGAAGAAATGCATAATAATTTAATCAAGCACAAAAAAAGAGCAAGCTTTGAAAATGAACTCTCTAATTTCATGAAAATTATGGATTCCCTTTTTGACATCTCTTCTCAAAATGCCGTTGAATTAATCCAAAAAGACCGCATGAGAACTGAGCATCAGAAAGCATATGATATTTCATTCTTAGAAGATTAAAGAACAAAACGAGAAACATGTTTAGGTTTGCTAGATGCAGATTATGCATCAAAAGTACAGCGCAAGTACATTAGATTAGAGAAAGAGAAGAAACGCAAAGAGAAACATAAATCAGTGAAGCAAGTGAGTGCTACAGCCAGAACATCAGAGACCCTTCTTTCTAGCACGACCAGTTCTGAGACAGACAGCTATGAAGAGTTTCCGACAGAACCTACAGCAGGACCTTCAAATGCTTCCAGCCCCAAAAATATTCTTGCCTCGCCATTGGTTTCCTCCACTGCAGACAGACTTAATCTCTCTATTGGACAACGGACTGTTTTTGCTGCTGCAGTAGCCATTAGGTGTGGCAAGGATATTGAAAAACTGTCTCTCTCCAGGACCACATCTGCAAGAGCCGCTCGAAAGACAAGAAAACGAAAATATGAAACTTGCATCAAGGATTTTACTCCTCCTGATCACTGCCTAGTACATTGGGATAGCAAGCTGCTTACTAAATCATGTTCAGAACAAGAAGACCGCCTTGCAATACTTGTTACTGGATACCCAAATGTAGAAAAACTTTTATCAGTTTCTATAATAGATGATTCCACTGGATTGTCTCAAGCCACTTCTGTATTTCAAAGTATTGAAAAATGGAACTTGAAGCAAAATGTCTTTGGAGTATCATTTGATACCACCGCATCCAATTCAGGATGGATGAAAGGTTCCTGTAAGTTACTTGAAGAACTTTTGCAAAAGAAATTGATTTGGTTAGCATGCCGCCATCATGTGGCTGAAAGAGTTTTGTGTGCTGTGTATGAAACCATTTTTGGCCCAAGTAAATCTCTTGAGTTTGAGTTATTCAAAGAATTTCGCGAGTCTAAATGGAAGAAAATTAATACGAAATCTACATACAATGTTCTTGATGTTAAATCAAGGTATCAAAGAGGCCTAAAGGAAGAATGTGTAGAATTTATGACCCAATGTTTAAGAAAATCTGACTGCTTTCCACGTGATGACTATAAGGAAGTTGCTGAAACAACTTTAATGCTTTTAGGAGGTTTCCAGAGAAAACAGTCATTGGCGGAAACCTGGTGCAATGCACCGTGCCAGGTGGATGGCAATGATTTTGTATACAAATAAAATGTATGCTTTTGCCCACCAAGCATCATATGATGAATCATTGATTAAGAAATTAAAGAGAATGTGTCTATTTAATGCATTAATTTATGGAAAATACTGGCTTTTATGTTCTAATTCACTAGATAGTCCAGCTAATGATCTGAAGTTTTATCATGATTTGGTGAATTACAAGAAGGAAGATAGGGAAGTTGCAAATGTTGCTTTGAAATCTTTTGCCAATCATTACTGGTATTTGACGGAGGAAGTGGTCCCTTTCAGTTTCTTTGGATCGCTAAGTAACGATGAAAAAGATAAGATCGCAAAATCCTTAAACAAATATCCAGTTCCAGAAAATTATGTATGTGGGCAACCTGTTTTCCCCATTTTAAAGGAAGACACAAAGCTTCATCAGCTAGTAGGTCCAATTTCATGGCATTTATTTCAATGCTGTGGGTCAAAACCAGACTCATGGATAAAGAAACCAGCATCAACATAGGAAGAGGTCGATGACTACAACAAACTAAAAAACATTCTTTCATCTATTAGAGTAGTCAATGATACCGCTGAAAGAGGAATCAAGCTGGTTCAAGACTTTCATGACAAATGTCAAAATGAAGAAGAATTTCAAGGTCTTTTGCAAATTGTGGAAGAGAATAGAAGACTAATTCCTGATCCTAGTAAAGAGACTCTTAAAAGAATGAAACTCAGTAAAGAATAGTTCATTAACAGATAGATTAGGTATTTTTATTTGCAGAGATTGTTTTAATTTAGAAGAGGCTGATTTTTTTTGTTATTAAATATACCATAAATTGTCTTTTCTTATTTTTATGTTTAAAAAGCTCTTATATCAATGATTTCTAATTAGGAAACTTGTTTCTTTTTATTTTTTTGAGGAAAGTGTTGAATAAAGGAAAAAAAAAACGATGGGACCTCACAACTATAGATAAAGTGTTAATTTTTAGCTTTATTTTATATATACAGGGTGGGCGGAAAGTAGCTCCCTATTTTGGATTGGTAAAAAAATACGTATATTATCCATTTATTTCAGAAAAAATAATATGACAAGGTAGGCATACATGGTAGGTTTTCTCTAAAATTCAATGTGGGCTCCAACTCTTTCCACCAGCTTCTGGAGCCGCCCAGGAATGGCGTCCACTGACTTTAGCAGGAACTCCGGCGGGATGGAGGACATGACTTCCCGAATTCGGTCCTCCAGTTCTTCCAATGTCCTCGGTTTGGTGCGGTAGACTTCTTCCGTTACCCACCCCCAAAGAAAGAAGTCGCACGGTTACCGCTGAAAAACGGCAGAATCGGTTCAGTGTAACGGTGTGGTGTGGTATGACCTCAGATCAGGTTGTGGGCCCGTTCCTTCTGCGCAACACCATGAATGCTGAGCGGTACCTTGCTATGTTGCGAAACGAGGTCTGGCCGGTTGTCAGCACATGGGAGAACATCGACGATCTGATATTTATGCAAGATGGCGCCCCTCCGCACTTCGCTCTTGTTGTCCGTGAGTGGCTGGATGCCCACTTCCCTGGGCGTTGGATGGGTCGTCGTGGTCCACATCAATGGCCAGCCAGGAGCCCCGACTTGACACCGTGCGACTTCTTTCTTTGGGGGTGGGTAAAGGAAGAAGTCTACCGCACCAAACCGAGGACATTGGAAGAACTGGAGGACCGAATTCGGGAAGTCATGTCCTCCATCCCGCCGGAGTTCCTGCTAAAGTCAGTGGACGCCATTCCTGGGCGGCTCCAGAAGCTGGTGGAAAGAGTTGGAGCCCACATTGAATTTTAGAGAAAACCTACCATGTATGCCTACCTTTTAATATTATTTCGTCTGAAATAAATGGATAATATACGTATTTTTTTACCAATCCAAAATAGGGAGCTACTTTCCGCCCACCCTGTATATAGTTTTGAGGTTGTCCTCACTTTGTATAGGCTAGTTATAATAAAAACTAATTATGATTTGCATTATAACTAGCAAATACAAAGCCCATCGCCGCGAAGCCGCATTGGGGTGATGCTTCAAAGGTGGCGGTAACACCTTATTTAAGAAGAAGGCACTGCAAGCAAAAAAAATTTTTAATTTAAATTTTTAAAAAATAAATGAAAATTTTCAAAATTAAGTAAATTTATATTTTGATGAAGTTTTCTAATACAGGGTGGGCCGTAAGTTTCCATACATAGGAAAAATAAACATTTTTTTATGGACAACCATTTTTATTTATATAATATGCTCTACATGGTTGCCATTGTTTTGAAAACACATTTCAATACGTGTTCCCCACTGTTGATGAACACGCATTAGCACAGTTGACGTTATGCTTGTAATGGCGTTGGTGATACGTTCCTTTAGATGATTTATGTCTCGTATCTTTTCCTGATACACCATGGCCTTCAAGTGCCCCCAAAGATAGAAATCAAGGGGGTGAGATCTGAGGATCTGGGAGGCCACTCCACAGGACCACGCCGACCAATCCAAGCATCCGGAAACTGCTGATCCAAATACCGACGCACGTGAAGACCATAATGAGGTGGAGCTCCATCTTGCTGGAAGTAAACTGGGAAGTTACCTTCCTCGTTTAGCAGGGATGGGAAAATCTCTTCTTGCAACATGTTAAGATACCTTTCGGCATTAAGATTTCCACTGACAAAAATTGGTCCAATAATTCTGTCACCCCATATCCCGGCCCACACCATCACTTTACCGGCACCTTGCATCTTCGTCGGACTCAGCCAGTTAGGGTTAGCATTATTCCAATAACGTATGTTTTGCCGATTAACCTCTCCATTGACGTAAAAATTTGCTTCATCAGTAAACAAGATCTTACGTCAAACGCATATTCTTAGGGTATCTGAAACATAAAAACAAACGTTTAATTTTTCCTATGTATGGAAACTTACGGCCCACCCTGTAGAACCTTTGATTCTAAATCACTTTTATTCTATAACATTTTTCGATAAAGTTGATAGTGTTTGAGATATATGGGGTTTTTAGGAAAAGGGGATGCGCAAAATTTCAAGGGTGGGTGGGGGGATTCAAAATTTGTCGGATTAGAAAATGCCTGTAAAATTCGTGTTTAGGACATCATTTGGCACAACATTAGACTCCTGGACCTTGACTTTTTGAAAATGACCCAAAAATGGTACACCCTACTGCCTATTGGGTAGTATTTAGAGACCTTGACGGTCTACCAAGAGCTGGTAAGAAAAGCGGTGGTTGTGGTGCTGTGGGTTTTTTTTTGTGTGGTGATTACGCTCTTATATATTTTGCTATTGTTTGTGGCTTTACATGCGTATGTTTATATATATATATATATATATATATATATATATAATATATATATATATGTGTGTGTGTGTGTGTGTGTAATAATAGGGGGTCTATGTGCGTTTGTGTGAACTTTTAATTCGTTCGAAGGTTTTTAATACAGGGTGGAGCAAAAGTCTGGCCCCATAGGTGGTTTATGTTCACACAGACTAAAATTTTTGTCTATAATTATTTTTATTTTTTCAGATTGTTATACCATGGCAGATAAGTTAACGATAACAGAGAGAATCGAGCTTGTGCTCTTGTACGCAAAGGACGGTGCCACCTCACGTTCAGTCGCAGATACTTTTAATGTTAAGCATCGCGACAGACCACCAATTCACTACAGAACCGTTAGCAAGACCTTCGCTCGTTTCAAGGAAACGGGAAGCGTCTGTGATCGAACACGTAGTGGACGAAGAAGTAGTTCTACTGATCCCGAAACATCCGCACGGGTATGCAGCCGTGTGGAAGAGAGCCCACGTAAGTCAATAAGGAAATTATCGCAGGAAACAGGTGTATCTGAGCTTTCGGTTCGTCGCATTCTCTCTACCAATCATTTTCATCCGTATAAAGTCCAATTAGTCCAGGAACTACACGGTGATGACCTAGATCGTAGGGAGTATTGTCAGTGGTTTATGCAACATAGGCAGTTGGAAAAGCGTATCATGTTCAGTGACGAAGCAATTTTTTACCTAAACGGTTCAGTCAACAGACGTAATGCACGATATTGGGCTAAAGAAAATCCACATTGGATTGAGGACGGACGCTCGCAGTACAACCCAAGAGTTATGGTATGGGCTGCTATGTGGGGAGATACGATAATTGGCCCATACTTTTTCCCCGACACTGTAACTGGTGAATCATACCTTCATTTGTTAGCAAATTTCCTTACGCCTCGATTGTATGAACTACCATTACGGCATCGGAGAGCTATGTGGTTTCAGCACGATGGGGCTCCGCCGCATTTCGCAAGGGCCGTTCGCGAATTTTTGCAAGAAACATTTCAAGGGAAATGGATTGGTCGACGTGGGCCAATTGAATGGCCGCCCAGATCTCCGGACCTGACTCCTTTGGATTACTTCTTATGGGGACACCTTAAATCAGTTGTGTACGTTAACAGGCCAAGAACAATACAGGCGCTAAAGGATACCATAACAGCAGAATTTGAAGCCATAAGAACGAATATTACCATCCTCAGGAATGTGCAAACGTCCTGCGTCAACCGGGTTACAAAGTGTTTAGAAGAAGGTGGACGTCAATTTGAGCACCTATTGTAATTTCTGAATTAAAACATTAAGGTAGGCCGAAATTTTCTTTTCCATTATAAACTTCCTATGGGGCCAGACTTTTGTCCCACCCTGTATACACAGGCCCTTTATGCCTTCTAAGCCAACTGGCGGATTTCGAGTTCTAAGTCAAGTGTTGCTACCTTGAGCTCTCATTGAGCTTCTGCCTCTCGCAAAAGCTGGATGCTCTCTTCCTCTCTCTCCTCCTCTCTCTCTTAGGTTAGGTATACCACTTTGGGGGGGTGAGGCCATCCCTACTTCTCCCCCAAAGAGGTTAGGTGGACTCCCCCAGCTTGCTGGAGGCCCCCCGTGGTGGGGGTTTGGCACGGGGGTGTCTTGCAACAATGGGGGAGGGGGTTGGCACTGGCATTCTCTTGATCAACATTACAATTGTATATGCGCTCTCCCATTTTGAGGCCATACTACTAATTAATAAATACTTTTTATTTATTAAATTAAACTAATTATTACGTTTGTAAGTATGTTTTAAAGCATTATCTTATTAAAAAACTTCCAACATATATGCACTGTTTAGCTTTTGAACATTGAGAAAATCAAATTTATTTTGGTTATGTAATGAATGAGCAAGGCTTTAAAAGAGGTAAGAAAAACTTTTACATACGTTTTTGTAAAGTTTATTAAGAATTTGCATACGTTTTTTCAAAATTGTATGAACAATTTTATTGCTTTGAAAAATATTTCAGCAACGAGGTTTGCACAACTTTTTTCTTTTTCTCAGAGTACATTTCTCTGCACCATATAATAACATTTTCTAAGTCTCCTTGCACTCTAAGGCTACGCTCTAAGTTGGGATCACATTCCATAATTCTTTCTTTAGCTTCTTCTATCAAACGGAACACTTTCTCCAGTTTCGTTTGTTGTGGATCCTGCAGCCTTCCCATATTCTTTATACTGGTCTGCATCCTTAACAATTCTCTGTACCGACGACTCGTTCATTCCCTTGGCTCGAGCAATCTTAGCATATGATGCACCACTTCCACGACACTTTAGTTTTTGTTCTAATGTTAACCATTTACCCTTTTTCTTAGATTCATTAACTTCGTAATTTTCCTTTTATCACTCCTAATTATAAGGGTGTAACAATAGTGGTGCACTAAGTAAAATACAATAGATAACTGAGAACTTTATGACACAGCCCCACTGCAGTCCGTTATTGACGATACTGACGTACCGGTGCGTCTGCAGCCTCGCTTGTGTTTAACAATACAGTATTTTCAGAGCGCGCACATGTAAGTGAACGGGAAAGTTTGTTTACAAATTTCAAAAACTGCACTATAGTATATTATAGCGAGTATGGTGACAAATTATAATCCGCACTATGTCCAAATTGCGCACTGATCGAATCCGCACTCAGCTGGTTATTGCTGTATTACATTAAACTTTAGCTTAAATTCTAATTCAATTTACTTAATGATTTTCTTCATCCCTATATCTATAATGTATAACTCACATTTGGAAGACCTTCCAACTTTAATCGGCTATTAAACTTTAGCTTAAATTCTAATTCAATTTACTTAATGATTTTCTTCATCCCTATATCTATAATGTATAACTCACATTTGGAAGACCTTCCAACTTTAATCGGCTATTAAGATGAAACCATAAACATGGAAAGGAGTTCTGAAATCCATTTCATTCTCTCTCAAAGTTATTATTGGTATTAATGATATAAGATCATTTTACGTTCATTATGATAATAACTTGCGCATCTTATATTCTGAACATAAGGAGTGTTCCAGCAAATTATGAAAAACCCCAAAATGTTTAACTTTAGCTTAAATTCTAATTCAATTTACTTAATGATTTTCTTCATCCCTATATCTATAATGTATAACTCACATTTGGAAGACCTTCCAACTTTAATCGGCTATTAAGATGAAACCATAAACATGGAAAGGAGTTCTGAAATCCATTTCATTCTCTCTCAAAGTTATTATTGGTATTAATGATATAAGATCATTTTACGTTCATTATGATAATAACTTGCGCATCTTATATTCTGAACATAAGGAGTGTTCCAGCAAATTATGAAAAACCCCAAAATGTTTTTCTGTAATTCAAATAAGATTCTCAATTACTTTAGCTTAAATTCTAATTCAATTTACTTAATGATTTTCTTCATCCCTATATCTATAATGTATAACTCACATTTGGAAGACCTTCCAACTTTAATCGGCTATTAAGATGAAACCATAAACATGGAAAGGAGTTCTGAAATCCATTTCATTCTCTCTCAAAGTTATTATTGGTATTAATGATATAAGATCATTTTACGTTCATTATGATAATAACTTGCGCATCTTATATTCTGAACATAAGGAGTGTTCCAGCAAATTATGAAAAACCCCAAAATGTTTAACTTTAGCTTAAATTCTAATTCAATTTACTTAATGATTTTCTTCATCCCTATATCTATAATGTATAACTCACATTTGGAAGACCTTCCAACTTTAATCGGCTATTAAGATGAAACCATAAACATGGAAAGGAGTTCTGAAATCCATTTCATTCTCTCTCAAAGTTATTATTGGTATTAATGATATAAGATCATTTTACGTTCATTATGATAATAACTTGCGCATCTTATATTCTGAACATAAGGAGTGTTCCAGCAAATTATGAAAAACCCCAAAATGTTTTTCTGTAATTCAAATAAGATTCTCAATTACTGTACCAACTTAAACATACATCCATAAAATAAACACCTAAAGACCTATTTCCATCAGAAGATTACAGTTGCATTCAAATTTCTCGTGACTAACTAAAGAAGATGGAGAAACGATCTATATAACATACAGTATATATGATATATCTATATATATCATATATATAATATATAATATATATCATATATAGGGTGATTCAGCAAAGAGTACATTAAATTGGAGGATGAAATCCTTGGATAATTCTAAACCACAATGTCTCTATAGTAAAATGTCAGATTCTGCATAGTTTCCATGTTTCCATGTTTACCCAGTGGGAGGCTCGAATTTTAGGGTAATGTAGCAAAAATGGGGTGGGAAAAGACAGAGAAGGAAGCAAAGGAACACTATGCCGCACATAAAGATTATCAGGGCCTGGAGGTCGTCTGAACACTTTCCTTCATGCCTGAATCAGATCTTATTTTATGTATGATATCACACACACTTTGGTCATAAGTGAAGTAATTACACACAAATATCTGAAGCAGTATTTACTTTTGACTATTGATAATAATCTAAAGAAAATTTATTTCTGGGTTGGAAATGTATAAAAAAACAGACAAAATAAAAATTCTTAAATTCCCTTGTTAAAAACTTAAATATCACCAACATCTGTCATTCAAAGATGAAAAAATTTTTCCAGGGAGGGGGATCGATCGAACCCTTTGGGCCCCTCGTAGCTACGGGCTTGCAGTATATGTAATGCTTGCATTATGCAATGTCTATAGGCATAACTAAATACTGTATTTAAAAAGGAAAAGCTCAATAATTTAGAAACAAGGCTAATCACAAAAAATCCCCCCAAAAAGGCACTAGAAACAGAACGATGAAATTTTTGATAGAAAGAAAACTTATAATTGTTCCACCACAAAATTTACGACAGAAGATACTTCTTATGACAATCCAAGGATACAGACATAAAGGCCAATTACAGTACTTCTTCGTTAATGTCGCTTTTCCTCATTCTGATGTATCTCACAGAGAAGAAAAATGGGTTTCTGTTTTAAACATACACACATGCATTATCAAAAATCTAATTTCCCAAATGGGTTGGGGTGAGAAGGCAGCAAACAGCTCGGATATAAAATATAAAAGGTAAAGAAGAAGAGAAAAGGTAGAAACTAAAGCATACACATTCATTCATACCGGCATCCTGGTGGACCAGCACCCTTCACATGGCGAAATTTTACACTTGCGGCGCTTCATACGCCATGCATTGTGTTGTTTCCAGGCTTTGTCAAATATAAAAGAGAGAGTCTCGAACTTATATACTGTACCTTAAACGAACCTCCTCCATTCCAAGTGAATTGCGACCACTTCTCGTGCATCACCCCTTCTCCTCCTTCTACCTAAGCAAACACTTTTATACACTCTTTTGACAACACGGTCATCTTCCATTCTTTCAACATGTCTAAGCTACCTTAACACACTTTCCTCGGTTTTCACTTCCACTGACTTTTGAACTCTGCATCTGCCCAGGACCACACGATTTCTCACTCTATCAATCCGGCGCAAGCCATATATCCTTCTCAGGTTATCCATCTCAATTATTCCTACCACTGACTTCTCACTTTCATGGCATGTCATTGTTTCACACCCATACAAAAGTGTTGGTACTAACACACTTTCATGTAAACGTCTCGAAGAGTCTCTACCCAGTCTCCGCTTCCTTACAATCGCTTTCAGCGCACCCGCCACTTTTCTTCCTTCATTCACTCTACTTTTAACTTCATCCGCACTGGTATTTCTTTTGTTCAAACCACTACCAAATACTTAAAGAGCTCTACCACCTCTAGTGATTCGCCATTCACCATCACATGACAGTCCGAATTTCTCTCACTCTTCACAGTCAATAATTTCCTTTAATCCATATTCACTTCCAACAGTCTTCTCTCACACAACGCCACAAAACACTTAACAGCCTCTTGCATATCACACTCACTCTGAACAAATAGCACAGCATCATCCGCATACAACAAATTCCACAGGGCCCACTTATTCCTATTACACACTAGACAGTCCTCTTTCTAGCAGTTGTTTTTCATCTCTCTCATTCATCACACATCCTTGATGCACATCAACACTTATATCAAACCATTCATTCAGTTCTTTATTTACTCTCACACATGAATTAATTCCATCATAGAAACCCTTCACCGCATTCCAGAGTCTACCACACCACCAACCCCAAATATACTCAAGACCTGCCACATTGCTTCTCTATTTACTCTATCATAGCCTTTCTCAAGATCCATAAAAGCCATGTATACCTTGCAGTCTCTGTCACATGCTTTCTCAATTCTTGTCTCACTGCAAACACTTCATTTACAGTCCCTTTCACCTCGGAACCCTCCTTGCTCATCGCTCACGAAGCATTCTCTATCACTACCAGTACCTATCACTATCACTACCTTCCCTTCTCCATCACACTCAAGAAATTTACACCTCTGTAGTTCTTACATTCACTCCTTTCACCTTTCAATTTTGTACACTGGAACAATTATTGCTTTCTTCCAGTCTTCAAACACCCTTCACCTTTTGTCCATGCACTCTGACATATGCACGACAACCACTCTAAACTTTTCAAGCACCATACTTAATTATTTTCCCATATAACCCATCCACACCTACTGCTTTTCCCTTTTTCAGCTTACCAACGGCCGCTTTCACTTCATTCATGGTTAGGTTTTCAGACATTCTGTCACATGTCCTCCCCACACTACCAAATCCCAGCATATTTTTATTTGCACTCCTCTCATCTTTTCCACCCATGAAGCCCTCGAAATGTTCCTTCTGTCTATTCCGTAGATCCACATCCACTGTGAGCTTTCTTCCATTTTCATCGCTTACTCTCAAATTTTCTTTTTAAGTTTCATTTCTGCACTTTCGCACTTCCTTCAAGAACAACTTTCTATTCTCTACACAATTCTCATTGGTCCTCCTTCCAAACTTATTAATTACTTTCTGTTTCTTCTGACCCACTAGTCCCACACTTCTCGTGCTCTCTTTATACACCCTCTTTCTTCTTCGACTTGCTTCTCTATCACAATTACTCACCACGATGTTGCCCTCTTCTTTGCACCTGTCTTAGCAACCCCACTCACACTCCTTGCATTCCTGATCAGACATTCCCTATACACATTTCACATCTCACTCGGATCCATTTCATTTGCATCTTTTACACCTAGTTCATCATTTACCCTCTTACTAAACTACCTCTCTCACCATTAACTTTTCTACTCTAATTCTTTCGTGACCCACCTTTTTTTCATTCCCTCTCTTCTACTCTCCAAAGAGCTTTACTTTACACAAGACTATCATGTGGTCAGAGAGACCCCACTCATACCTCGCACTACACGTGTGTCACATACCTCTTTCAGCATATTTTTTTCACAAGCACATAATCTATAGTACTTTTCTCGCTATATATATCATCTGTTCTACACCAAAAATACATATATACTCCCTTTTATGTTTCTATCACAAACATTTTGTAACATTCAGGCACCCTTCCGATCACACTATCAAGCTCTTTCCAGAAGCTTTCTTTCACACCTTCATACTACCAGTTTCATTCATGTAAACTTAAATTTCACACACACACACAGTCCGGGAAGCGACACACGAGAAGTCTCTCAGCGCTTCATACCATACATCATTCATCAACAGGTTTACACCTTCTTTTCCTATCGCTCACACCCGCCCTCATACACTTAATACCCCTCATTCACACACTCCACCTCCTTTCATCTTTGTTTCAAACAATCCCAGGACATCAAACATTCCCTCCCCCCTTGAGCAATTGCACCACTTCTCTATTTTTATTCTCATTACATTCCACACACCCACACGTGCCAGCCTACAGCTACGTGGGCGGCCCAGGCTGACGCGGCGCTCACGTCCCAGGCTTTTGTTGCCCTTCGTGGGGAAAAAGAATGAAGGATGGATCCCAACCTCATTCTTTCCTTCCTGTATCGCGAGAGATGCGAAACTAAGTGCGACTTTCGGAGGTGGGTGGAGTCGCCACATCCCTTTAATAGTGTTTGTACATGTTTGTACAGGTCGACCTCGCTCTATGCGACTTCTCTCAATGCGATTTCGCTATTATGCGACGACCCTATTTCGCGACGGGCCGGGTTGCATGTGCGAAGCTCGTGCGACCAGTGTAGGCGCACGCGAACTCCGCTATACAGTTGATGCGGGTGGAGCGGTGAGTGAGTAGCCACGCGAGGCAGCCTGCACACTCGCTCAATCTCCCTCACTCAGTGTTGCACTGTCCATTGTTGTGTGTGAGTTACTGTACGCTACTCGCTCTCATCTTGTAGCGTGTGGATTTGTCATTACTATTGACTTTAGTGCAATGCCGTTTAAGTAAATACCTCTTTTTATTTCGGCAGTTATACAGAAAAGGACCGTTTCTGGGTTCAGACACAAATCCGTGTTTTTCAAGACCGGTTTTTTCTCCTCTTTTCAATGGTGACATTCATTTCCCTGTGTAAATATATTTTTCTGGATTTACCCTTTCTTTTCCTTAGAATACTGAGCCCCTAACAAAAGTGGGGAGGGCTTTGAAGAAGAGGGAAAATGTGGAGTTAAAACACGTAAAAAACCTAACCCAACCTAACCCAACCTAACAGCTACTCCAGCACCCACAAAGGAAGAAAGAATGACAGTGATTGGTTGATATTTTGTACTGTGTTTGGTTTCTTGTCACGTGATAAAATACTGTCAGGTCAGCGCCCAAAAAATGTACAGGACATAACTCAGAAACTGAGAATTTGCACAAGAAACGACTAATATATTTGGAATCATCGTCAAAAACTGGTCTATAAAAGTATAGTCGATTACAGGTTTCCCTCGCTTTATGCAACTTCTCTTGATGCGATCGCTATTTTGCGACAACTCTACTTCTACCACTCTCTCGCTTTGTGCGAGAAAAATTCGGAATTATGCGACGGGCCGGGTTGCATGTGCGAAGCTTGTGCAACCAATGTAGGAGCGCTCGGACTCCGCTATGTACTTGGCGCGGGTGGAGCGGTGACGCAGCCCGCACGCTTCCTCAATCTCCCTCACTCAGTGTAGCAGTCTATTGTTGTGTGTGGACTTACGCTACTCGCTCTCATCTTGTAGTGTGTGGATTTGCCAATACTGTTGAGTTTAGTGCAATGAGTATTCAAGTAAATACCTTTTTTATGCAGGAAGGAGAGGCCAAGGGCGAATGCCCGCAAAAGCGTTCCCTCTAATAGGAGAAGAGGAGAGCCAAAATCAAGGTCCAGGGTTTTGGAGATGCCTAGTCACTGCGTTTGAAACAGTAGAGGTCATAGACAAGGGGAAAGGTGGATTGAGAAAGATTGCTCCAGAGTTGACCGGTTGAGTATATGAAAGATTGAAAATACCGACTAACTCTTGCGTTAGATAATTGTACAGAAAAAGAATGAGAAAGTGTAGAAAGTCTGGTGCAGCGTACTTTCCTTAAAGAAAGAGGCATGCAGTTAGAATGTTCAGAAGAGAAGTGTCCGTTATAATAGCGATAGTAAAGAGAGAGTGAGGCAACATTGCGGCGAAGGGAGAGGGATTGAAGACAGTCAGTAAGAGGCGGGGAATTGATGAGACATAAAGCCTTTGATTCCACCCGGTCAAGTACGGCTATGTGGATTGAGCCACCCAATACATGAGAAGCTCCATGCAGGGGTGAACGAGACTCCTGTACAGAGACACCAGTTGAGCGAGGGTGACGAAACTGCGGAGACGGTACAATACACCTAACCTCTTAGAAGCTGTATTATTTCTTTTAATATTTTTTTATATACAGTAATGTCAGATGATTGTTCTATTTTATTAGGTGATTTTTCATTGGATTTGTTTTGAAAGAGTGTTAGAAAGCTTTTACTCGGGGGGGGGGAGGAGAGGGGGGTCAGTAGAGGTCCTGGAACGCATCCCTTTTAAATACATGTAATGAGTGGTTCTCTTTATGCGAAATCACTTTATGCGAACTTGGTTTGGAACGCAATTCCCCCATAAAGCGAGGGCGACCTATTACTTTTCCAAATTTTGCACTTAAATACTGCTCCTCCCTTTTCTCAAAACTTTTTAATTTTTCCTTCTGTCATGGCATTTATTTCAATATATTCTAGAAAGGCAAAAGACTGCCCGGTATCTGGGTCAAGTGATGTGTTTCCCTTTAAAACAATATAAGAAATATCCGAAATATTGTCCATAAATAGCTTTACAAAGGTTTTGAAGAAAACACTATTACATTAAAACATTAAGTGGAGTTTTTGAAAAGGGTACAAATCAAATCATAAAGTTTTAGATGCAAAAAACTTAACTTTTCCACGTGAAGGTCAAAATATGATAATAAAAACCCCACTCTAATAGACAGAGTTTAGTTCCACAACAGTTTCGATGCCCACTAGCATCCTCTTCTGGTGGATACAGTTGGCATCGAAATTATTGTGGAAATAAACTCTGTCTATTAGAGTGAGGTTTTTATTATCATATAAAGTTTTAGCTTTGTAGATGTATTACGCAAAAGCACTGAGAATGAAATATCCATTCTCGTGACTGCATCTCTCCAAAGTGTTTGCTACAATATAATCTACGATAACACACTTCTTACTAAATATCGACCATCTCACTACGGCTAAAGAGTCCCCACTAAATTGCGTCAAATCATAACACTGATAGACAGAGATTTTTGCCTTGGTATAAATTCAACTGATTTTTGTTTTCGCATGTTCTGATTTAAAAAATCGCATTCATATTGTTCCATCACCCACCGTTTTTGCGGGATTGAAGATCCATTTTCTCCATTCACATTTGGACTTTTTTCCCCAAAACTTGGGTGCGGTCAGCGACGAACACGGTGAAAAGTTCCATCAGGATATTTCTAGCATGGAAAAAAGATATGCAGGAAAGTGGAACCCAAATATGCTGGCTGACTACTGCTGGTCCTTAATTAGCGAGACTCCCGATGCAAGTCATAAGTGCAAGGCAAAAAGGAAGCATTTTTAAAAGGTTATTAAGTAATAAATTGTTTATTTTGTTTTTTATGATTCTCTAAAAAATGGTGGGTAATACAGCATTTTTATTTGCAGATTTGAATTCAGCGAATTAAAAGTGACCCAAAACAGCTATTTTCAAGTTAAGACAAGAATAAAAGTTTGAATTCGTGGAACTGAATTATACATCTGCAGTCATGTACAGGACCGGAAAGAAGTTCGCTTAAAAACAAAAAAAAATCCAAAAAGCCTAAAAAAAAAGAATAAAAATATTAAAGCAAAACCAGAATATTTTAATGTAGTAATTTTTTTCTTTGGAGAAATTTCGCGTTTTTAGGGAAACTTCTTTCTAAAACTGTTCAACCTTGATAATACTCTGTAATTTCTGATCTGAAAATCTTTCATGGAGAGGGGAAGTACGCTAAACTCTTATATAGGCCTCAGCTATATAAATGACTTCCATAACTCCCACACTGGAAAAGATTTCCAAAGCGTGAACGATGCTTCGTTGCAATCTTTAATGAACTTGTCATCAGAAACATAATTACTGTTTATAGTCAACTAAAATTCAACAAATTTATTTGTCACTAAAAAGAAAATAATATGAATCAAGTACCAATAAGATATAGTACCTCTATCTAATTGACTTTCAGAGGGAAATCATGCTAGTAATTTTGCTAAGTGGCAAATTAATTTTTTTTTTGCCATTGAACATTGAACATTGAACATATTGAAAACACATCACAAACTGCATAAATTCTCTTTCATCTTCACAAAACTAAATTTTCTGCCAACAGATAGAAACTTCGTGCGTTAGAATTTTTTTTTGTTCTCATAGTCGTTAATTATAATTTTTAAAAATAATCAGCAAAAAATATACAAAACATTCGATTATTTTGCCATTTGGCCCAGAAACTTATACATAAATATATATATATATATATATATATATATATATATATATATATATATATATATACTGTATATATATACAGGGTGTCCCATAAGTCCGGCATCATAGGGGAAATTCATATTTTTCTATTTCTACAAACCATAATTCATATGTTTCTCTTTCTACAGGCCATAATGTCTGTGAGCACGGAAGAACGAATCCAGATAATTCTACTCATAGTAAATCGGAGTCAAAGAGAGGCCGCTGCTGAATTTAACAGACTGCATCCAGACCGCGAGCCAATAACACAGAGTTGTGTTAGCAGACTTGTTGCAAAGTTTAAGGAAACATTATCTATAGAAGATAAACCACGCAGTGGACCTTCAAGGAGGTCCACTGACGATGATACAGCGACTGCTATCCTGGCTCATTTTAACAGAAGTCCGAATAAGTCTCTTCGGCGATTGTCCGCCGAGACAGGAGTGTCGAAAAGTAGCATCCATCGCATTCTTCAGGCTCACAAATGGCATCCATATAAACTTCAGATCCTACAGAAATTAAGTGAAGATGATCCCGACCGGCGGATGGAGTTTTGTGAATGGGCTACGGAACAATATGCTCGGGATGCCAATTTCCCGTCCACCATTCTGTTCAGTGACGAGGCTGTTTTTTATGGAAATGGTGAGGTAAATCGACAGAAAACCCGCTGCTGGTCTCAAAACAACCCTCACTGGTATACCTCTTCAAAGGAACAAGGTGCATCTCGGGTGATGGTATGGTGTGGCATTTGGAAGGATCGCATCATAGGCCCCCTCTTTTTCGATGAACATGTCACTGGAGGCACCTACCTACGTATGCTCAAGGAAGAAGCATTTCCCAGTGTCTTGAACGAAGAAGGAAATTTCCCAAAATGGTTCCAGCAAGACGGCGCTCCAGCAACTGTTTGTTGCTAGGCTAGGCCACGGCGTGACTTTGGAGCCCTCTTGCGGTGATCTTGTAAAACTCGGAGATTTCCTCTTTCATGTGGTGTATGCCCAGTTGATGCACGGTTGATAGGTACGGAAGTATTCTCAGTTGAAATCGGATCAATCATTTTAAATAGCCCTGTATATTATTGTGTACCGCTGTCGCCTTCTTTCGAGAGAGTAGAGTTTCAGGGATTGTAGTCGAGACCAGTAGTTTTCAGCTTCCGTTTCTTCTATCTTAGACGTAAAATTCCTTTGTATAGCTTCAATGTTCGCAATGTCTCGTTTTCTGTATGGGCTTCTGAGTACTGAGCAATACTCAATTATTGGTAGGACTAGGCTCTTCCATAATTTGAGCATGGTGTTAGCTTTTCTGCTGCGGAAGCTCCTCCAGATGATTCCCATTATTTTTCTAGCCGTTGTAATTATGATGAAATGCTCTCTGAATTCTGTATCCGACGGCATTATTACTCCAAGATCCCTGACTTGTAGATTTGGTGTTATCTGTTTGTCTTGCAGAGTTTTTTACCTTTTATTCTGCAGCTGCTTGTTATTACCATATCTTAGAAGTTGGAATTTTTCTTCGTTGAACTTCATATTGTTGTCTTCTGCCCACTGGAATAATGTTTCAATGTCGTTTTGTAATTTTCTTATATCACCTTCGTTCAATATTTCCTTACACATATTCGTGTCATCTCTGAAACATGATACAATACTGTCCTTAATACAATACTGTCCTTAATATGTGCATCAATATCTGCAATCATTATTATGAACAACAAGGGAGCTAATACTGTCCCTTGTGGAACAGAGCTCACGACTTCCAAGACTTGCGATTTCACTCCGTTTACCACCACTCTTTGTGTTCTTTGCATCAACAAATTAAATATCCATCTTCCTCGCTTTCCAGTAATTCCTGTATTCTTAAGTTTGTGTGCTATGATTCCATGGTCACATTTATCGAAGGCTTTAGCAAAGTCCATATATATTATAATATTATATTTATGTTTTGTCCTCGACACAATATTTCCAATATTTTCTCCTGGTGGTTTAATAGCTGTGATAGGAATGATCTTCCAGCCCTGAAGCCATGTTGATTTGGGTTGTATAGATCTTTTTCTTGTAAGTAGTAAGTAGTTTTACCTCTAATTATACGTTCAAAGCACTTTATAAGGTGTGAGGTGAGAGCCACTGGCCGATAATTCTTGGGTATTGCTCTGTTACCACCTTTAAATAGGGGGGCAATGTTCGCGTTCTTTAAGGGGAGTGGAATTTGCCTTGTGTCGAGTGATTTCCTCCATAGTAAGTATAGCGGTTTGGCAATACTCCATATTCCATTTCTAGAACCCCAGCTAGATAGTATGAATGAAACAAACTCAAACAACAGTGGAAAATAGGGAAGAAAGAATGTGTCGTGTTCGCCAACTAACGGTTAGATAGGGAACATCTCAACCCTGAAGGAAAATAGCTAGCTTTGTTATGAGAGGGTCAAGACTATTCCACTAGCAGCCCAAGGAAATACGAAACACGACTGGTGTAGTGGTGGATATCTTCAAAAGAAGACTAGACGCCTGGCTCACAACAATTCCAGATGAGCTGGGAGTACCTGGATATGTGAAATGAAGAGCAGAAGGAAGAAGAGAGTAGTAGTATGGGCGCAAAATGTATGAGTGCAATGCAATTACAAATGTTGCAAGATGTGGCAATGCAAGATTGACCAATGTTGCAAATTGTTGTGCAACAAAGGGAGAGGGGGATGTTGCAAGAGCAACAAGGGTTATGCAACTTGGAGGCGGAGTTATCCACCAAGAGAATGAGAGAGGAGAAGGAGAGAAAGGAAGAGGAGAGGTGTTCGCTCGGCAGCTGCCAAGCGCATATGAAGACTTCAGCCGAGCCGCCGTTGTCTTATAGGATCCCTAATCATCCAGTTGGCTTAACTGGCTGAGTTGCCAGTTTTAGCTATTTATTTAATTAAAGCATATATTCTGGCTTAATCAGCCAGTTGACTTAGAAGGCTGAGTTGCCAGATTTCGCTGTTCATTTAGTTAAAGCATATATTCCGTCTTAATCAGCCAGTTGGCTTAGAAGGCTGAGTTGCCAGACTGCGATGTTTATTTAATTAAAGCATATATTCTGTCTTAATCCGTCAGTTGGCTTAATCAGCCAGTGCCAACGGGCGCCATCAGCCACTTGGCTTAGAAGGCTGAGTTGCCAGACTGCGTTGTTTATTTAAATAAAAGCATATATTCTGTCTTATTTAGCCAGTTGGCTTATCTGGCTGAGTTGCCAGTTTGCGGTATTTATTTAATTGAAGCATATATTCTGGCTTACTCAACCGGTTGGCTTAGAAGGCTGAGTTACCAGATTGCGCTGTTTATTTAATTAAAGCATATATTCTGTCTTAATCTGCCTGTTGGCTTAGAAGGATGAGAAGGCTGAGTTGCCAGATTGCGCTGTTTATTTAATTAAAGCATATATTCTGTCTTATTCTGCCAGTTGGCTTAGAAGACTAAGTTGCCAGATTGCGCTGTTTATTTAATTAAAGCATATATTCCGACTTAATCAGCCATTTGGTTTAAACGAGCATCATGCATCATAACACGTTTTCTCCCTCTCCCGCTCCCTCCCTCCCTCTCGAATACAAGATCGAAAACCAAATCGTAACGAGTCTCTCAACGAATCGGGACATCTAACATGTCCAAGATTTCACGGTGCAACCAAACACATCCCTGTGGGGCGGCTCCCAGGACCTCTGTTTGGCTGCTATGTAGGCCTACGCGTCACGTCAAGTCCCGCCCAAAATTCACCGCTATCAACTAGGAAGCTAACGATTGTATTTTGTGAGTTGGTCACCGGCTCCCTTATAAAGGGAGAATCTCGACTCAGAGCCTCAGTTTCTTGCATTTACCACTAGTACTTTATACACCATGAGTCAGTTATCTTTGAACAATTCCCCCGATCTGGTTGACGATGAAGACATTTATGCCCACACGGTGCTCCACCTCTTCAATGCTATAGATCGGGGTGAACTTTTGTCAACACAGAGTGTTATGGAAAATTGTGGTGAAATGCAAGAACCGTTCAATGAAGACGCTGTTGAAATGTAAGTAATCCCAAAGTGCCTAACCCAACTTTATTCAGTGTTTTCATACAAAGAAAAATTATTCCTAAGACTCTTTGTCGTTTATAACAATATAACCTAACCGTAAAAGGCGGCTATAAACGCGTTTTCAAACATAATTTTTATTTTCTGCTTTTTTCTGCTTCCTTCGTGGTTATCTAAGTATATATATATATGTATATATATATATTATATACACACACACACATATATATGGCTCCGGGTTCGAGTCCCATTGCAGGAAGATGGTGCATAGCACACCCAGCCAAAACTTTTATGAATTATCTGCATCTAAATTCGTGGCATTTCTCTTAATTTTACTTATCGTTACAGGACCGGGGCGGAGCTAGGGCGTGCTATAGCTACTCTTGAAGAAAGGGGGATATATGATATGGATGCTTCTCCACCCAGCCAACCCGGTGACCTGAATACAGAAGTCAAGGTATTGGCACGCATTCGGTCCAGCGAGTGCCACGTCATCGATGAGATAATGTAAGAATTTTTGAGGTTAAGAACAAAGCACATTGTATTTTCTTTATAAAATAGCAGAAAACATGTACAAAACGAGGTCAGTATCCGATACATAAGTCTTAATGGCTACAGTTACAAATGTATATACACCTTACACATTACAGGGTGTGCTAACATGTGGGAACCTTTTTTTTATCTGTTTGCATACACTTTTATCGTTCATAACTGTAACTGTGTTGCACAAATCGAATAATTTAAGAAAATTCATAAAACTCTTCCCACGTGACATATGCATGAGAAATAAAATACAATACAACCCGCATGTTTCAGTATAATATCCTTGGAAACGATATGGGGACTAAGCAATTTCAGGCACTCCTAGTTGGGCTATAAACTTCACAATTACAGAATCATTCCAGGGTTGAAAACAGAGTGAGTCAAAATAGTACATTTTTTCCCTATTTTAAAAATAGCAAATGAATCCCCTCATCACCCACAATATCGGTGTTAACGATAATCCCGTACCAATTTCTCGTACTTGGCAGACTCAATATTTCATTCGCAAACACACCGATAAATTTTGTACGTGTGAAACGATCACTTTTCATAACTCTCTGGTGTGTATTCGCATCCATTTTTAAAATCTGTGACGATGTTCCTGAAACGATCAATCTCTATTAGTGCCTGTGACTCGAGATACAGGAGTACACTTATAGGCGCGTCTATAAGCTCGGCAAATTCCAACCTAACTGAGATATTCCCACTCTGCTGCGGGCTTAAATGTGTATCTGCGCCAGCAAATAAGTCAGGCGTAATATCAAATGAATAAATGTTAAATTCTTCGACAAATTCTTTCTGCGTTACACCAAAACCAAGTTCGTCACAGGCTCCTATATGCCTATATGCTCCTATATCTGTTGAGTAATCCGTAATCATGGCCCCGCTAAGAACGATGCCATTTACGTATAGAGTAATATTTTTAAGGCCGAAATTCTCAAATTTAAAGGCACTCTTTTTATATTTTCCATTCGTCGAAGCGTGGTCCTGCATGCCAATTAATATCCTTTTAGGTAGGACGCCTAGGGCCACGTTTTCTAGTTGTTTGGAAGCCAGCCCTGCGGGGACCGTGTACAGTTTGTTCTGTACCCTGTTAATTGGGTATTTTACTGTGGCGTGTATTAAGTATTTCTCAATTTCTATTTGTTTCGGGGAACTTAATTTCACTCGGCGTATAAATAAATACGTTTCCATGATGTGTATCACAACAGGTTTCGCGCCTTCTTCTTGATCAGGTCTCAGATTTATGCAGATCTCAAGAATCGTGCGGGTAAGCTTCAACTTCATATCCACCCCGTTCATAAGCAACTTCTCCTGGAATGTGAAGTCTGTATGCAGGCTCCCAAAATATTCATATATTTTTCTTTTAGAATTTTTAAATGTATCCTTTATTCCATTTTCATCTTTAGTGTGGTAATACCCCTCGGCTGTTAAAAAGGTATCCTTCGCTTCTTTTGAAAAGTTGAGGACATTTTCCAGATAGGTTCGTAGGTGGTACGGTACTACCCCGTACCTGTCGAGATGTGAACCTGGTTTAAATACACTTCGCACTGGCTGAATATGGAGTGTAAAAAGTTGGTTTCAGGGTAGGCAGAGTAACTATCATCGCAGTCCGTTCCATCAGAATGGGCTATACGCAGTTTAGCATACATGTGCATGCTGCTCGGGTCAAAAAAGTAAGGGCCTGAGCTGGGTATCACGAATTCTATAGGGGCACTGGGTGAACTAATTGTGTTTAATGGGTTAATTGTAATAAAGTCACTATGCTCAATCGAGACCTGAATGGGGGGGCATATCAAAGAGGGACAGTTCCGATTTACAGCATTGTGAACTACACGGATGGATGAAACGTGCCATGACGAGTAAGAAATAGTACCACCTCCCTCGACAAGTATTAGTCAACCTATGTTTCGTGAGAGTAGCGTCCTCAGCTTATATCAGTTAAAAAGTGATCAGCCATAGGTTTCATACGCTCCCCCCTTAATCTCCTAGTTTCGAGTGAATGCAAGTCTAACTCTTTTATCCTATCTTTATAAGGCTTGTTGCGCAATGACGGAATTAGTTTCGTGAAACGACGCTGAACCCTTTCTAACCTATCAATATCCTCGCGCAAATACGGGCACCAAAACTGAACTGTATATTCTAAATGAGGCCTGACTAGGGACTTGTAAAGGGGCAATATAATATCCTTCGATTTAAATTCGAAATTACGCGCTATGAAGCCTAACATCCTATTAGCTTTTGCGCAAGACTCCAGGCACTGGTTCCTAACTTTTAAATCCTTAGATACGCGTACGCATAAATCTACTTCCTCGTCAACGCTCGCCAACTGCCTATCATCCATCGTGTACGTATAATTATTGTTACGAGAACCTACATGCAAAACTTTACATTTGTCTACGTTAAATTGCATCTGCCACTTATCCGTCCACTCCATAATCCTATTTATATCGTCCTCGTTAACAATCTTACCGCCTATTTTAGTATCGTCCGCGAATTTTGACACGTTACTAGTTAATCCTACATATATGTCGTTAATGTAAATTACGAATAGCAATGGGCCTAACACTGAACTCTGTGGGACACCGCTACCTACATCCAACTACCCCGATTCACTACCATTAACAACGACCCTCTGTCTCCTAGCACGAAGCCATTCCTCTAACCAGTTAGCTACCTGACCGCGTATACCGTGCGCTTTAACCTTCGCAATTAATCTTCTATGCGGAACTGTATCGAACGCCTTTTTAAAATCTAAATAAATAACGTCAGCCGCTCTATGCCTATCGTTTTCGCGCACTATTTCGTTATAAAATTCCATCAAACTAGTTAAACAAGATCTATGGCGTCGAAACCCATGCTGACTACTATTAATCAAATCTACTTTCTAAGTGATCGATGATACGATCCCTAACTACGGATTCCAAAAGTTTACCGACAATTGACGTTAAGCTAATGAGCCTATAATTGCTAGCTACTGTGCGGTCGCCTTTTTTTAAAAATGGGCGTGACGTTAGCTAATTTGAAGTCATGAGGAATATTCCTCGTTTCGAGTGACTGATTAAAAATCTTCATTAAGGGGCCTACGATAACGTCTTCCAAATCTTTCAAATGCCTGGGATAAAAAGCGTCAGGGCCTGGAGCCTTGCTAACTTTTAGCCTATCGATATAATGCGCAATCTCACCCTCGTAAACAATTATTTCATCCAAAATAGTCTCGGTACTAAATGGAACGATATTGTCCACGTCGGGGACATTATTTACGTCTTCTACGGTAAAAACTGTCGCAAAAAAGTTATTGAAAATACCCGCCATCGCCTGAGCGTTAGAAGCCAAAGCGCCGTTAACATCTACTAGAGGGCCTATGTTATCTTTTATCGGCTTACGATTATTGACGTATTCAAAAAACTTTTTTGGATTATGTTTACTATCCGCAGCTATAAGTATCTCTAAATTACGCTTAGCATTCCTAACTGATCTTTTAACCTGACGTCTAAGCTCGATATATCTAATAATGTTAGCTGCCGTGCCATTGCGCTTATTAAGTCTATACGCAATGTTACGCTCGTTTATGAACTCGCCTATTTCCCTAGTCCACCACTTGGGCCTACCATGATTTCTAGCGCGCTTGGGCCTAAGGAATGAACTCCCTTTCAATATTCATAAAACTTTCTTTAAACGCCTCCCAATGCAAATTTGTGTCATTATCCATAAATAAGTTATCCCAGTCCACTACTCTCATCCTATCCGCAAAACTATCAAAATTGCCCCTACGAAAATCAGGGACTTCTATTACGTTACTATCCTTAGTGTTTTCTATCGATAACTTAAACCTAAGAATTTGATGATCACTACATCCTAAACTCTCGCCTACTTCTAAACTATCGACTATATTTTCGCCGTTCGTCATCACCAAATCTAAAATATTGTCACCGCTCGTTGGTTCGGTAACTATCTGTCGCAAAAAATTATCCTCCATGAACTCAATCAATCTCAAACCCTCCTCATTACCAGTAAAAGTCTCGTAATTAACATTAGGGCAGTTAAAGTCTCCGACAATTATACAATTCCGATTGTCAATAAAGTTACCAAGAAGATAGTAAAATCAAGTATCGGTGTCGAAGGGTTGAACGAGAGGTCTATAATCAACAACAAAATTAAAACTAATACTACACGCCCTAACTTCAACGCATATCGCATTAATTGCTGCCGGAAAATCTATCTTAATCTCGATAGCCCTAAAGGAATTACGAATGTACAGCAAATCGCCGCCACCAAACCTATGTAACCTATCATTAGTGAAGAGTTTAAAACCCGGTATATCAAGTTCCCCCAACAAGTCCCGAGTCACGGTATTTAACCACATTTCAGTGATAGCAACTATATCGTAGTTGCCGGAATAAATTATCGCCTTAAATTTGTTTAATTTATTTCTAATAATACGCGCGTTACAATCAAAGACGTTTAAGTTATTTTTTACCAAGGGCCGGCGTTTTAAACTATTTTTCATGTCGTGCCCGCGTTCCCCGGACCCACAACGTTTAAAGAAGGCTTCGACCTATACACCTTTCGCACGTTTTCGTCTATTAACCTACCTAGCCTAGCATTACCTATTTCATTAAAATGCACCCATCTTTTATAAAAAGGCTAGGATCACTGAATTCGGACCACAGCTTTCCGAAGGGTACATTTTCCTCAGTACAAATTTCTTCTAATTTATTATTCAAAAATAGTATTAATTCTATTATTCTTCATAATCATGCTAACTGATATAGATGAGGAAGTTACGAGTGACAACACAGTAACATCCTTTGCCAATGACACCAAAATTAATAGAAAAATAAGAAACCCAAAGGATAAGGATCTCTCCAGACAGACATGAACAGAATTTACAATTGATCTGAAGGCAATAATATGAAGTTTGACTGAAAATTTTCGAATATTAAGGTACGAAAGAAGGGAGAACCTAAAATCCATGAAATACTTTACCCCAAAATGGACAGGAAATTCAGAGAATCACCAAAGCAAAAGATTAGGGAGTTTGTAATAATGACTGATGACTCGAAATTTGAAACACAAAATAAGATAGCAGTAAACAGAGCAAAGAGAATAACTGGCCAGATACTGAGAATCTTTAAAAGAAGGGATAGCAATATAATGATACCTCTGTTGAAAACACCGATCATACCCAAGTTGGAGTATTGCTCAGTCTTAACAGCCCCATGTAAAAAAGAAGACATAATTCAACTAGAAGGAATTCAGAGAAGCTTCACAGCCAAGCTCAATGGACGCAAAGAACTAAATTACTGCGAAAGTTACGTGAATTAAATTTATATTCAGTGCAAGGAAGAAGAAAAAATAATGGAGGAATTTGTCCCTAATCTTACTTTGAACCTTAGAACCACTAAAACAACAATGGAAAGTAGGGAAGGAAGAATGTGTCTTGTTCCCCAATTAAAGGCTAGATAGGGAACATCCTCAACTCTGAAGCAAAATAGCTTTGTTGTGAGCAGGTCAAGAGTGTTCAACCAGCTGCCCAAGGAACTGAGGAACACGACTGGTGTAGCGGTGGATAGCTTCAAAAGAAGGCTAGACACCTGGCTCACAACAGTTCCAGATGAGCCGGGCGTACCTGGCAGTGTGAAGTGGAAAGCTCAAGAAGCCAATTTTTTACTTTAACAGGCCAACTCGAGGGGAGGGGAAAGAAGCTTGATCTTCGTGAAATGAGGGATCATCGCACAAAACATTTGAAAGGTTGAGAGGGACGGTATATATATATATATGACGTCATCATTTATGATACAGATAACTGAGATCAGATAACATTGCACGAGAAAATTACAAACTTTTTCTGTCCTTTAAACAAAAAGAAAGTGATTTTTATAAATTTGGGTGCGCTGAGTTCAAATCTGATGTCAGAATACCTATATCGCCCACCGTTTTGAAGGGACATGTAATATAGGGTGTTCCAAAAGTCACTACCCCATTTGTTTTGCTTATAACTTTTGAACCAATAAAACAACAAATATTTTAGTAAGTGGAAATAATTTATTTTATTTAGAATTGTTAGAATTATGTTGTGGTGTGTAGTGTTCCATCTTCAAATTATTGGGGTTGATCTTCTACAATCTGGAAAAAAATTCACGAAAACAATAATTAAATTAAGGTTACAGCTACTTCAGATGGGGTGATGACTTCTGGAACACCCTGTATAAGTCTCATATACAGATTAGAATATATTGAATACCTGAACATAATTATTAAACGATCAGAACAACCATAAAAATCTTTTTGCTGATGTTTTTCGTTTGTACATACTCTCGGGAGTTTCCCGAATGAGAAACCAGCAATATTCAGCCAACATACTGGAATCCCACCTTCCCTGGAACCGCTTTTCCATAATGGCTATCTCCTGATGGAATCTTTCGCCGTGCTCGTCGCTAACAGCGTCCAAATTGGTTGGAAAGAAATCTAAATGAGAGTCAAGGAACTGCACCTTCAAGGACATATTACAAACCATAGATTTATAGCACCTTAACATCTCAATCACCAGAGTAACATAATCGTCAGACCTGACTTTACCAAGGAAGTTTGAACAAACCGATTTGAAGGCCACCCATACTGCTTTTTCTACCTCATTTAATTTGCTGTCAAAATTGGCATCCTTCATAACTTTCCTTATTTGTGGGCCAACAAACATTCCTTCTCTGATTTTAGCTTCGCTTAACCTTGGAAATATATTCCTCAAATAAATAAACGCCTCAGTGTTCTTGTCCATAGCTTTCACAAAATTTTTCATCAAGCCCAGTTTGATGTGAAGTGGTGGCAATAACACTTTTTTTTATCTAATAAAGGCTCATTGGAAATATTTGTCTGTCCTGGAACAAAACTCATCCTGGCAGGCCAATCTTTACAGACAAAATGGCGGTCTCTATCGCGACTGTCCCACTCGCATAAAAAGCAGCAATATTTTGTGTACCCTTGTTGCATTCCAAGGAGAAGGACTCTAACTTTTAAATCATCGCAGATATTCCACTTACATTTATTATAGTTAATGGATCTAAGTAAAATATGCATATTCTCATATGTTTCCTTTATGTGGACCGCATGTACAATAGGGTGGCCCACTTTTCAATTTTTTTTTAAAAGTATAGGTTATCATAGTTTTTCCCATTATTTGGCACTATACTAGCACATTGGTACCATTTTTACAAAAATTGATCAAAATTTAGGGGTCTCGCATCGACCTTGAAATTACGAGTTTTTTTTTTTAAATGCGTACTTTTTAACTTTTTACTGAATCAAGATAAATCATTAAGTAGGGATGTTTTCTGAATCCTCTTGATGAGAGAAGTCGTTTGGTGTCCAATGTCATACGACTAACGGTTTAAAAGTTGTGCCTGTATACAGGTAATATCAATGTGCTAGTATAGTGCCAAATAATGGGAAAAACCACGATCACCTATACTTTTAAAAAAAATCAGCAAATACCAGACAAATAAGGAAGAAAGAAACAATAACTTAAACAATCACTTTTGCATTGTATTGACCACTATCACACGTCACTGGCTGCAACGTTGTCCCTCTGTGTTATGTCATCGTGGCGAGTGATGACTTCTTGAAGTCGCCGAGCTCTTTCCGGTTCTTTTCCACCACTTGCAGAAGATCCTGCAGCTGTGCCTCGTCCTTTGTGACCGTGTTCGCATAGTCTTGTATCAGTTGGACTCCTCTTTCAGCGACGTCATTGGTGACCTGGAGATTAGAGATCACATCCTTCAGACGACAAAAGTCCTCGTTCTCGTCCCACTTATCAGTTGGCAGGGTGAACCACGAAGACCCATACATCTTCAGACCTGCAAATAAGAACCAGGAGGACTCGTCGATCAGGTCGGGGAGTAGCGTCATCTCGTCGACTGAGACGTTCTCGTATGTGAAGTCTTTGGGTACAGGGAGGTGGGACAGCTTCTCTGCCATCTGTTGCTTCACAGTGCCATCCACCTTGTTGCTGCCGTCGCCACTTCACGGCGATGTGACACTCTTCCCCGGCGAGCCATTTCTTTCGAGATGCTGAACTAATTGAGGTCTGCTGGTGGATCCGCCGAACGTGTGATAGCAGCCGCAATGCTTACTACCTATGTAGAGAATGGAAAGTGGAAAGGAAACTGTCAAGAATACATGTGGGTTACGGGACACTTTAAAACTGACGCTATCGATGAATACTGTACAAAAAACGCACCTGATTATTGGACATGCGGAAACGATCAGCCACTTCCATGACAGCAGGTGCATTAAGGATGCGGCGAGGAAGATTGACAGACACACTTGGCTCTTTCTGTCTCCGACTCTCCTGACATGCCAGTATCATCATTCTCCATGGCCTCATCTCCGGTTTCGTATGCACACTTTGAGGTTTGCGGCTCCTGGCGAGGACGTTTTCTTCCTTCCTGTAGCTTTCTTTTTACAGCGAAAACTTTATCGTTCCCGCTCATCGTTGCCACCCGAGGACCACGTTGATCGAGGTAGAAGTCAATGTCTTCTTTCTTGTCCTTGTCGGATAGCAGTCGATTCTTCTTTATATCTTCGACAGCGTCAGATGCTCCGATATCCCACAGCTTGTCCACACTGTCCGAAAACTTCTGCCGTTTTCCTCCGGCGTCAGTTTCTCGTTTTCTGCTCTTTTGGAGTAAGTGCCACTCTTTCCACAATGCCTCTAGCTTCCGTTCGCAGTTGAGCTTTGTGATTTTGTGATTGTTTTAATGCGGGCCATGTTCCAAAACTTTAAGACGTTGTTTACGGTTTCTTTGAATGCGTCTTTCCTGTTAGCAGTGTACTGGATAACACTGAAGAAGTATTGCAAAACCTGCCGTTTTGTTGGCAATTTGCTACCACTGATGGAGGACGACGGTTGGCCAACTAAAAAAATTTCCGAGGCCGATCTTAGAGAAGGTAGCGATGTTATTTTCGCCTTTCCTTTTGATGACTCTCTATTTGTAGCTTCAAGAGTTCTTCCAGTTATGGTTGCCATCGATTTGTCCATGACAAAGGATGAGGAACTCAGACAGAATTTCAAAATGTTATGATCTGCAAAAAAAGAAATAGGTTAGGTACCTGGCACAGGCATAGTGCATTTTCTAATTACCTATATACATTATACATTCCGCGCGGGTATGGTGACTCATTTTTTTGAAAAGTATATAGGTGATCGTGGTTTTTCCCATTATTTGGCACTATACTGTACTACCACATTGGTATTACCTGTATACAGGCACAACCTTTAAACCGTTAGTCGTATGACATCGGCAGGCACACCAAACGACTTCTCTCATTAAGAGGATTCAGAAAACATCCCTATTTAATGATTTATCTTCATTCAATAAAAAGTTAAAAAGTACGCATTTTTAAAAAAAAAATAGTAATTTCAAGGTCGATGCGAGACCCCTAAATATTGATCAATTTTTGTAAAAATGGTACCAATGTGCTAGTATAGTGCCAAATAATGGGAAAAACCACGATCACCTATACTTTTCAAAAAAAAATGAAAAGTGGGCCACCCTAATGTACAATTGGGACAGAAGGATAAGTATTTCCGTTGTGCAGAAGCACTGCCTTCAAACTTAATTTGGAATAATCAATGAAGAGACGCCATTCCTGTGGCATGTGTTGATGCCCCAAATACTCCATTAAATTGTCTACATCATTACAAAACACAATACCATCACTTGTAGAAAAAAGGTAATGAAATCATTCTGACGTTTCTACATGAAGTTATGTTGGTATCCTTTTCTAAAAGATTCCACCCTTGCAGCCTAGATCCTAGAAATTCAGCCTGATTTTTCGAAAGATTCAAATCTCTCACGAGATCATTTAGTTCTGCCTGTGTAATAAGGTGAGGTGACGATGATGTGGATGGTAGAAATTCTGGATCTGCAAGCTCACTGGCTGTTTGTGGTTCAATTTTAATTTGGGAGTGGCATTATTCCTCGTCCAAAGTCCACTCTTTTGGTGGTTTAGGAACTGGCAGGGTCTCATCGTGAGGAACTGGTCGCATAGCTGATGGCAGGTTTGGGTATCGTATTGCATGTTTGGATTTCGAAGAGAAACCTCGTATATTTGTTAAATAAAAGTAGCAGTCACTAACATGATCTTTTGGCGGTACTATAGCGTGCGGTCTACAAAAATATCTTTAGTTTACAAAAGAATTTGCGCTGAAGTGACCTGACCTGACTTGAATTTGTACTGACTTGACTTGAATTTGTGCTGACCTGACCTGACCTGAAATGACTTGACTTTATCTTTGGGGACAAATGTGAGGTCAAGGCGGATTATTAAAGGGGGAATCATGAAGACAAATATTAGTTCAATTACATTTAAACAAAAAATTTAAAGGACAAATAAAACGAACAATTCATTCTATGGGTTATAATGCATGGTTAGGTTAATTGAATGCCCAGTTAGGTCAACTGTATGCCCTTGACAATTGGTTGGTTAAGTTGTGATATTTTCGTTAGTTTAATGAAAATATCACAACTTAACCTAACCAATCGTCAAAGGCATACAGTTAACCTAACTGGGCATTCAATTAACCTAACCGGGCATTATATCCCATAGAATGAACTGTTTGTTTTATTTGTCCTTTAAATTTTTTGTTTAAATGTAATTGAACTAGTATTTATCTTCATGATTCCCCCTTTAATAGTCCGCCTTGACCGTTTTTGGTTTAATGTAATTGAATTTGTAAATATGTTATAGACCGCACGCTATACTGTAAATATCTTTGTAGACCGCAGGTGCTATAGTAGCACCCTTTTGGCTCTTTCCAGACCATAGGGACAGCAAACGGCATTGATAGACGTGAACCTTGTAACCACGCTCTTAAGAACCTTGCACACGAATTGCAACATATGTGGGGAGCTCAGCTTCTGTCTTGATCACCCACTTTGCATCCAAAATATAATTCCTTTGCCTTTTTAACCAGAGGGGTAAATGTTTGTTTTGGGGATTTCAATGTTAGCTCGCCACACCCATAACAAAATAAAGCAGCACTGGTTACACATTTTCTAGACATTATTGAAGTTAAAACGCGAAAGCAATGAATGTTTTCGACAAAAGAAGTTAATAAACACAGTAGATCCAGTAGAAAAGTATCTTAACACCAAACATCAACAGAACACCTGAAACAATGAAAGGAAATAACAATTTTCCTCTTGGCAGCTACTTTGAAATCACCTGACCACCTTTAGACCAATCACAGAACAACACAACATTTCGAATAACCAATCAGTAAGCAACACATGTCACAATAATGACCAATAGCCGTAGGGCTGTTCCTTAGCTTAGCAGGCGTTTTTATATAATTTGGATAATTTTTGTGAAACATTAACGTTGTTTCCTGGAAAAATGGTGGCTGTTAAAGAAAAATAATAACATATTCGTAATCAGCGCATCAAAATACATATAAATCAGCAGAATTTGTGCAAAGGACAGAAATTGTGTTGTGCAGTGTAATCAAATAAGATTACATCAAACTAACTGAACCACACAAAAAAAAACTAATAATGCGACTGCAGCTATTAAAGAAACCACACTTATAGTGCCAAGCTATTCAAATCATACCCATAATGTAGAGCGCTGTATTAAACTTGTTAAAGAGGCATCCAACTCTGTGTTTGAGTTTGATGATGGAGGTGGATTTATCAGAACCAGAATTAAATCTTTTAGTTTAGTGCGAAATATAGAGACCAAGAAGGATTTTGCTTTTAGCTTCCTGGAGTAAGTATTGTGTAATCCTATGTAAGATTCTGTAAACAATAAATATGTGGGATCAAGTAAAGATAAGCACCCCCAACCTTTTTTAGTTAGCTTTATAAGGCTAACTAACGAAAATATCACGACTTAACCAAACCAATCGTTAGGTCAACTGTACGCCCTTGACGATTGGTTAGGTTAGGTTGTGATATTTTCGTTAGTTAGCCTTATAAAGCTAACTGAAAAAGGTTGGGGGTGCTTATCTTTACTCGATCCAATATGTGCAACGTTTATTAATCATTTTACTTGCAATTTATATTATCATCTCCAATTTCTAGTGCTAATATGTAGCACTAATTTCAATAATAAAATAAGTGTTGTCCAACTTTATGTAATGTTCTGTATATTATTTAAACAATAAAAATGTGGAATATTTATTCACCATTTTATTTTCAATTTATGATAACATTTTTAAATTTTTAATGCTAATATGTAACACTAATTCCAAGGCAGCGAAAAATTGTAATATAGGTTTAAAAAAAAAAATGAAGTCAAATTGTGGTGAAAATTAAACCAAATAGAAAACTTTTGACTTTAATCGGGGGGGGGGGGGGGGGCATATTTTGTTGTACAATGCTTGGTTTGGACTCTACACCTATCATGTTCAGTTAGTGACCGCCATTTTGTCTTTTGGCTAAAACGGGGCGGTTTGAGTCATGTCAGAATTTTTTTTATTGTTTTTAGCATTTTCTTTAGACAAAAATACAATAAAATTTTAGTGTGCCTAAACGAAATAATTCCTTTTATCAAGTTTCACTGTGCCCTAACACACACACACACACACACACACATATATATATATATATATATATATATATATATATATATATATCCAGTATATTACTGCCGAAGTACTGTAAGATAGGGTGACTAAGCAGCTAGAATGACTTCCACATTTAGTTTTATATTTCTATAAATAGTACCACAACTATTGAAAAAGCAGAAACAAAAATAAATTTTGGAGACAACTAAATATCTTTATTCCAGTGAATATAATAATGTGACTGATTATATTTATTTATGAATTTTAACCTAAGAAGGCCTGTGTGAGTTGTGTCGGGTCTACGTAATCCGATAATGAAACTTACATTTATAGGTTGAGTTCAACATTTTATTGTTACCAAACTATAACAAAATTTAACTTCCATAAAACAAAATACATTATTTCAAGGGGAAAAAAAACTTATTGAAGAAGCATTTTTCCGAGTAACTAATATCTCTTCATGAGCCAGAGGAATGGTTCCCATATTCACCTGACGTCGCACCTCATGATTTTTTTTTTGTGGGGTTGCATAAAAGGCAGAATCTGTTCTAACAAGGGTAAGACACTTGAAGACCTGAAGACCAAAGTCTGTCAGGTAATCAACAACATCCCAGTTTACATTTGTGTAAGTTTGAATATTGTGTTAGGAAAAAATTGGCGATTACATTGTTCATGCTGTTCAGTTAAAGTCAATAAACTCTTATGTTTACATACTTATTGCGTTTGTCTTTGTACCTAGATACCTTTTTTTTTTAGCTTCGAACTTTTATTCAGAAATAGGGACTTTTTTGGGACACCTTATATATATATATATATATATATATATATATATATATATATGATGAATAAAACCACGAAGGAAAGGAAACACAAAATGGTGCTCAAGCGCTTTCGTCTAATGACATCCTCAGGAACACTGAAGTACATAAAAGGGTAACAGCCTATATATAGGTTACAGAAAGAAAAAAAAAAAAGAAATAACATACATACATACATACACACACACACACACATACATATACATACATACCCATATATACATATACACACATATATATATATACATATACATATATATACATATATACATATATATGCAATAAACATAGGTCAGACGGGAAAGGATTTGCACACACGTATAAAACAGCATCAATATTCCGTTAGAACAGGACAGTTGTCCAGTGCCCTTTTTGTCCATTTGTCAGAGTTAGCCCACTGTATTGATTGGAATAATGCTTCAGTTTTATTCCATTCTAGCAACATTGTTAATAGAAATATTCTTGAGTCGGCCATTATCCAACTTTCAAATAACTTCAACATAAGCAAAGGTCTTTTTCAACTCGATCCTGTTATTTTGAATTCCTTCCAAACAGATTTAGATAAAAAAGGTAGAACACTAAATCTTTGGTAAACTTGTCTGCTACTTTATTAACTTTTAATTTGCATTTTATTTTTATATATATCGAAACCTGACCATAGGCAGAGTGTTAAAACCCGGGCAGTATTCCAATATAAATTTGTATTTTTATAATCCATTTGATCTTGTGCTAAAAATCGATATTATTCCTTACAAATCTGTACGCCTCACGGATAATCCTTTAATTTTTAATTTTTAATTTTTATTTTTACTTCTCTGTTTATTGCATATATATGTATATATGTATATATATGTATATGTATATATATATATGTGTGTATATGTATATATGAGTATGTATGTATATGTATGTGTGTGTGTGTGTGTATGTATGTATGTATGTTATTTTATTTTATTTTTTTTTTTTATTTTTTTTTTTTTATTTCTGTAACCTATATATAGGCTGTTACCCTTTTATGTACTTCAGTGTTCCTGAGGATGTCATTAGACGAAAGCGCTTGAGCACCATTTTGTGTTTCCTTTCCTTCGTGGTTTTATTCATCATAAATATTTTTCACGTGTTACTTTCGTGAAATAATTTTCATATATATATAATATATATTATATATATATATTCATCATATATATATATATATATATATATATATTCATCATATATATATATATATATAATTATATATATATTCATCATATATATATATATATATATATATTAGGGTGCTTTTATCATATAGGGGTGAAAACGAATAGCAAATTTTTTGAGTTGCAAACGTTTTATTTTAGGAGAATGATAAAAAAAAATGCTGTATGCAAAATTTCTTTCACATGAAGTGATGTTTAGAAGTTGCGCAAGCAACGTACGTTTAAAAAACAGATTGTATAAATTGTTTAGCTCACGTTTTTTAAGTTAACATTACAAATTAGTTGTACTACTGATGCTACTAATATCATATTTGTTTTACTAATGCAGTATACACTATTTGTAATATACATATCATACAATTTGGTACATTACATTGGTAATGTAGGTTATGTTTAGTATACATCTTTACTTGAAACTTTTTAAAAGCAAGTCGCTTTTAATGGCCTTTGGAAAAGCATTGCGGTGATCTTCAAATACTTGTAATAAATATTGTTGTTGTTCTTCATTTCTTGTTAGTAAAGTGTTAAACTCCTAAATAAGAGCTACTTCTCTCTCTGCTAACTCATTCACAGGTTTTATATTAAGTACTGCCTTTCGGGCAACCTGAAAATCATCGTCATCTTCCCAAGTGCTTGGATCTTTCTATAGAAATGTAGAAGGTACATTAAGAATCTGAAACAAGTCATTGGTTCGAGCATTTACAAAGTCTTCCACTCTTAATTCCGTTATATTTGAGGTATGAAATCATCACCCGACGGTGTGGGTCTTCCGATCCAACTTTACCGGTGATTGCTTCAACCACTCTTCGCTTAGTGGATAGGGGCAGGCGATGATCAAAAAACGCCATTCCAACATTCCAACTAATACCTCACGAAGGTACCTTGCTTAGCGATGAAAGCGCAGCTGTTTTAACGTTTGGATTTTCATAATTTTGTAATTCTTTTAGAAGTTGTAGATCATTTGATGCAGGAAAAGTAGGAAGAGGGCACTCGATCCATGCTGTAACATAAAACTTACAAATGAATATATTTATTTCGCAGATTCATCCATAATTTGTTTGTGATATGGAAGGAATTGTGGGTACTTGACGTGGACGGCAAAGAAAACTGCTTACGAAACATCATTGTTTTAGTGAGTACAATGCTCTTGCCATCCATCTTGTACGGCGAACTGGTCCCGGTGCCTGAAACCGAAGGCCTTTTGGTGGTACTCCTCCTAGAAAGATGATGACTAATTCTAGCAGTTTTTTGTAGTCATCTCGGCGCAATTGTTCTTGAATGGCCCTCTTTGCAAAGCAAATGATCTTTTGCTTCCAGTCCTTAATCCTATTAAATATGGCATCATCATTAACACCCGTCGTATAATCATGGAGGCGAATGTTTGGCCAGTAGTCTCGAAAAGAACTGAAAATGACGGCGGCATGCGATGTGAAGCACTTTTTTATTTAGTTCACGCTCTACTAAAGTGCAAACACCACCAAACGTTCCAGTATTCACTGCGGTCGTATCAAAACAAAGTCCTTTTACCTGATCACGTAATTTCCATTCGTCAACTGTTTCTATAATGATACGGGCCATTGCATCAGCCTTTGAGTTCGGTAGCTTCGGAATTGTGAGTAATTTGGCGCAGTTTTCTCCAGATACAAGAATGGGCAAGCGATCTACATTTTCCATGCCGATCAAATCTGGCATCATTTTCCCGTCCCAGTGCAATAAAAGAGGAACCGTAGGAGAAAATGAACGTCGGATTTCTTCAGCTAAGGTCTTCCGATATTTCATCCTCTGCATCCTGATGGCACTGGGACTCAAAGAAAATTCACGGACATTGGCTCCTACCTGTTTAGCAAATAGAATAAGTATTGGGGTTGCCCTTCTATCACTGATTCGTGTTCAGTCTAGAGCGGCTACTACGTCCATAGTGATTCTAATGTTACCTTTGCATCGTTTTGAGGGAGGTTTTAATGTCTTTAAAGTTGAATGAAAATCTCTCGCCTCTTCCTCATCTGTAAAATAGAATTATCACAAAGAATTATTCATTGCTTTCAAGGTAGTGGTTATTTAATTGATTAATTTATGCATCATTAAGGGGGGGGACTCGGTAAAAAAATTTCAACATTTTTTTTTAGTTAAGACCATTTTCATGGAGTTTAACACGTATACTTTCTATTTTAATAAAAAAATGCCTTAAAAATGTGTAAAAAGTATGTTGAGAGCATTTATATATATGCCGCGAGCATTCACTCAGTGCAATCTGACACCGCCCGTACGTCGAAATTCAGAATGCAGCGCTTACCAACATTTTTGCTAACTACTTTCGTATTTGTTATTTTTTCTATGGTTTTCCTTCGAAAATAGCATTTTCGATATCAAAGGAGAAAACTGGCTTGGCAAAATTTGCGCTAACTGTTATATTTGAGTTTTGACGAATGTAATTCGGCAGAGGGATACCCCCTCCCATATAACTATTTATTAAAAGATAATGAAAACAGTTATTGAAAATTTTCGATTACATTATAATTGTAATTAATTCTCTACAAAATGGTTTTTAAATTGTTAAAATCGATAAATAAATAAAAAAGCTTATGCGTTTCAAAATACCTGTCGAACTGCTGCTGCTATGAGATACTAGGTGGAATGTCTCTTCACTAGCTTCTTTGTCCCTCTTTGCTAGCTGAATGTTTACACCTGTTATAAGACATCGCCGCCCTGGTTCCCACTGAGCAATCAAGAAGTCTTTGTCTTCTTGTATGGATATTAGGTTCATGGCTTGCTGGTGAGCGATGTCAAAGAGATTGGGCAAGTTGTCTTGAAACTCTTTTCTCTGCTTCAGAGCAGTATCGGATTCCCGAGCGATGTTTTTCTGGAGGTTTTGCCATTTCGAGTGAAGTTTTACGAGCTTTTTATTCACATCTCGCCCGTATGACGTAGGGATTCTTGCTTTATTCCAGACATCAAGGATCGAAATTGTTGTTATCTTAATACTCTCCTTCAATGATTTTTTCTCAATATTGATGATAGAAAAGAAGAGAGAGGCTATCACCTATCGATGGAAGTTTACTTTGAGGGAGTTCAGGCATAGGCTGCCCAACGAGCAAAACTTCCGTTTTTTTACGGGTAGCTGGTTTAACTCTTTTGGACATGATTATTTCATTAACAAAAAAAGCCTGAAATACAAACAAATACATGAATAAACCACTCCAGAAATATACACAAAAAACTTCTGTAGTGAACAATTTTGCAAATGCAAGCAACACTGACGATAACAGGTTTGTGCCAGCAGGGAAATTTTACTGCGCATGCGCAACCTCTAAATGTTGTCATCTGAAACTCATATTCTTTCACAAGGGATTTACATACTAACTGCACAAAATGATCGGGTCGGACAATCACATATTAATACTTCATATTTTCGAAGCACACTAATATATACTATATGATACTATATACTATATATATGATAATATATACTATATGATATATACTATATGATACTAATATATGATGGTGGTCCAAGATAGTATGTTAAAACTTCAAACTTTAAAATATCAATCTCCTCAAAGTTGCTCTTATTAGACTATACAATAGTAACACAAAATTTGGAGCAAATTGGAGCAGATTTAGAGATCGCTACAAATTGAACATTTTTCATACTAGAATTACATTGTGTAACACTGATTCTGTTTATATAGAATTTTTTATGTTTTTATATGCATTTGTGGGAGATGAGTCCAAATCTGGCCTTGGTTTGTGTGTATCATCAATAGTTTCAGAGATAATCCATTTTTCATGTTTTACCAGTATAATGTTATTATGGGCGCAGCAATATCAGAATAATCAGGAATTGTTGAGAACAATCCGGATGTTCGTTGACAGTTTCTTGCTCTAGAAATTGTCCGAAACTTCCACTGTGCTATATAAAGAAGAGCGCAGAGTCTGAGAAGTCAGTAAGTGTGAGCACACAAAGAAAGCGGTTGTTTATCTGATGGTTACCAGCAGTGAGTTACTGTGTTTCTGTGCTTCTCTGTGCTGACGATTTGAGTGTTATCGATTCTTTTTTATTGCGAACATTATTTCAGTGTTGTGAATACGTCTTTTTTCAGGAATCTGTAATCTGTTGCAGATTTAATAACTCTTCTCTCTATATCTGCAGGTTATGATTAATGTAGTATAGTTTGGTAAAGAGAATGGCAACTAGAGCTTGTAAACACTCGCCGGATATATTCTGCTACGTTTGTGGGTATTACATAGGCCCCAAGCAAGTATCGCACAAGATTGTGAAAGGCACCAAGTTCTGGATCGCGTATCGGCTCTATTTTGGTATGCCTATGGGTGACCAAGATAAGCCCTGGGTACCCCATGTGATCTGTGGAAGCTGCCGCTCCGCACTTGAAGGATGGCTGCGGGGAGTACGCAAGGCAATGCCCTTTGCGGTACCCAGAATATGGAGAGAACCAAAGAGCCACCACGACGATTGCTACTACTGCATGGTAGATGTTTCTAAGTACAGGAAAGTTAAACGAAGGCAGACTCTTCAGTATCCAAGCATAGCGTCGTCCATAGCTCCTGTACCACATGGCGAAGGTCTTCCAATACCACGTCCACCATAACAGGTATCTATCCATTACTTTACCTTCTGTATTTACAGACTGTGGATCATTATGTGTCGATGTTTCTTAGTGCTGATGCTCTTCTACATACATAGCTATGCCTATATTTTGTTTCTTTGCTTTGCAGGTTGAAAATGAGGATGCAGCTAGCTCATCTGAGATGTCGGCTGGTGAGGACAGTCATGATGAAGAATATACAGTAACTTTCAGTACAAACCCTCACTTTCCAAATCAGAGGGAATTGGACGACTTAATTAGAGATTTGGGTCTGACGAAATAATGGTCTGAGCTTCTGACCTCCAGACTCAAAGAGTGGAATTTGCTTGGAGAAGACTGCATGAGCACTGTATACCGAAAGCGGCATGAAGAGTTTGCAAGGTTCTACGATGTCAATGGCTCTCTCTGTTATTGCAGCGAGGTTAATGGTCTATTCACAGTATTTGGGTTAACACATATACCCTCAGAGTGGCGCCTGTTTATTGACAGTTCAACTCGGAGTTTAAAAGCTGTTCTACTCCACAATGGGAACAAATATCCATCTATACCAGTTGCACATTCTGTTCAAATGAAAGAGGACTATGAAAATGTCAAACAACTGCTCACTCAAATCAGATATGAACAATATAACTGGGACGTGTGTGGTGATTTCAAAATGATTGGTTTCCTGTTAGGTTTACAAGGAGGGTTTACTAAATATTCATGTTTTCTTTGCCTGTGGGATAGCAGGGTTTCAACTGAGCACTATAAAACAGTTCAGTGGCCTCCACGTGAAGGACTGCAACCAGGAAAGTACAATGCACTCAGAGAACCTCTTGTGAAGCATGACATAGTTCTGCTACCACCTCTCCATATTAAGTTCGGTCTAATTAAGCAGTTTGTAACTGCGTTAGATTTTGGAGGGGAAGTTTTCCAACAGATTCGGGTCATGTTCCCTAAACTCTCTGGGGCCAAAGTCAAGGCTGGCATCTTTGTAGGACCACAAGTCAAGGCGCTGTTGAATTCAAAGAACCTTCAAGCCAAGATGACTCCGATCGAAAAAGAGGCTTGGTGTGCTTTCCGTGATGTGGTTCGTGGGTTTTTAGGCAACCATAAAGCACCAAACTATAAGGAGTTAGTGTCAAACTTGATTAAGTGCTATGGCAAAATGGGGTACCGTATGTCTTTAAAATTACACTATCTGCATTCACATCTCGACTTTTTTCGTGATAACCTGGGCGATGTGAGTGAAGAACATGGCGAAAGATTCCATCAAGATATTCAAACGATGGAGAAAAGATACCAGGGCCATTGGGATGCTTCCATGATGGGAGACTACGTATGGTCGCTGATCAGAAAGGATAAGAATGTTCATACACGGAAGTCGCGTTCTTCAGTGCATTTTTAAGGAACGCACACTGCATAACGAGGCTTGTTATTCTCTTATCGGTTCTCCTCATGATATATATTATATCCTTTGCACCATTTTGGGTTTGTCAAACAATTTTGGCTCAATAAACATTAATTTCGAATAGTGTTTTTATTTTCAGAAAATATTTGTTAGCCTTCGTTATATACTTTGCCATATGAAAAGTGTGATAACCTATATTTTTGAAACGGTTGAGGATAGAGCAAAACCAATATCATTTTTGGAATCAGCGCCCCGAAATCATTAAGAAACGACAGAAAAATCACAATAAACAGAAAATTTTTCAAATTTTGTTACCCAGTGTTATATTGGTTTGGGTAATTCCTTGTGTATGTGTGTAAGTATGTGTGCATATGTGCGAGTATGTGTGTGTAATATATATATATATATATGAAAATTATTTCACGAAAGTAACACGTGAAAAATATTTATGATGAATAAAACCACGAAGGAAAGGAAACACAAAATGGTGCTCAAGCGCTTTCGTCTAATGACATCCTCAGGAACACTGAAGCACCTAAAGAGTTACAGCCTATATATAGATTACAGTTAAAATATATATATATATATATATATATTGACATAAACAAAATCTACAAGTGGACTGAAGACAACAATATGAAGTTTAACACCGAGAAATTTCAGCTATTACGGTACGGAAAAAGAGAAGACCTAAAGTGCATGGAATATTATACCCCAAATGGACAGGAAATTCAGAGAAATTCCAGAGCAAAAGATTTAGGGGTTGTAATGACAGATGATGCGAAATTTGAAAAACAAAATAAGATAGCAGTAAACAGAGCAAAGAGAATAACGGGTCAGATATTGAGAACCTTTAAACGAAGGGATAGGAATGTAATGATTCCTCTACTGAAAACCCTGATCATACCCAAATTAGAATACTGCTCGGTCCTAACTTCCCCATATAAAAAAGAAGACATTAGACAGCTGGAGGGGATCCAAAGAAGCTTCACAGCCAAGATCAATGGGTGCAAAGAACTAAATTACTGGGAAAGGTTACGAGAACTAGACCTATAATCACTGGAAAGGAGAAGAGAGAGATACACCATTATTTACACTTGGAAAATAATGGAGAAACTAGTCCCTAGTCTTACTCTGAATCCCATAACTCCCCAAACAACGATGGAAAGTAGAAGCGGTAGACTGTGTCGTATTCCCAAATTGAAGGCGAGACAGGGAACATCCTTAACCCTGAAAGAAAATAGTTTTGTAGTGAGAGGACCAAAACTGTTTAATCAGTTGCCCAAAGGCCTAAGAAACACGAAGGGAGTTGCAGTGGAAATCTTCAAAAGAAGACTAGACGCCTGGCTCAGAACAATCCCCGATGAGCCGGGCGTACCTGGCTATGTGAGGTGGAGAGCGCAAGAATCCAACTCACTACTTCACCAGGCCAACTCGAGAGGAGGGGCGACAAGCTTGACCTTCGCGAAATGAGAAATCATCGCGCGGAACCTTTGTAAGGTAAGGTGTATATATATATATATATATATATATACACAATAAACGGAGAAATAAAAATAAAAATTAAACATTAAAGGATTGTGGGAGGAGCTTTCAAATTTGTAAGGGAAAACTACCGATGTTTTAGCACTTTGCTCGAATCCAACAAAAGATCAAATGAATTGTTTCCAACCAATGTTATAGTTAATTAAAAAAAAATAAAAAAATAAATTGAAAAATAAAAATAAAAATGAAACTTATAAGAAGAGCATACAAATTTATACTGGAAATCTGCCTAGGTTTTAGCACTCTGCCCTTCTTGTCTAAGTTCGATGTATATAAAAATAAATTGAAAAATAAAAGTTATTAAAGTAGCATACAAGTTTACCAAAGGTTTAGCGTTCTACCCTTCTTATCTAAATCCGTTCTGAAGGAATTCAAAACAACAGGATCGAGTTGAAAAAGACCTTTGCTTATGTTGAAGTTATTTGTAAGTTGGATAATGGCAGACTCAACGATAGATTGATGAGTTTTGACGTTTGTTCATTGTTTACAAAAGTGCCGATTGACGATATGCTTGACTTTCTCTCCCGAGAATTACATAAGTATGACCTGCCACTACCTGCACACATTGTTTTGGAACTTATTAAGCTTTGCATGAAAGACTGTAAATTCACTTTCAATAACGAGTATTATCAACAAGTTTTTGGGATGGCCATGGGCAACCTTTTGTCGCCCCTCCTCTCCAATATTTATATGGAGTTTTTCAAAATTACTTACATTCCGAGAATCCTGGGGGGTGCGGTACGTCGACGATATTTTGTGTATCTGGCCCATGAATCGTGACCCGGATGACTTCCTCCTTCAGTTAAATGATCAAGTCCCCTCCATTAAGTTTACTTTAGAAGTGGAACAAGACAACTTAATCCCGTTTTTGGATGTGCGTGTACATAGGGAAAGCCTAGGTTTTAAGTTTAGTATCTATCGGAAAAAAAAAACAATTTGTCCTACGTACACTTTTACTCGGGACATGACACCCCGACTAAGAAGGCCATTTTTTCTTGAAGGTTTCTCCGCGCCCTTAGGATCGCCAGTCCGGAATACATCGATGCCGAATTGGAAAAAATCAACGGTATTGGAAGTGATCTGTGTTATCCATCTGCGTTTATGGAATCTTGTCTCAACAAGGCAAAACGAACTTTCTATCGTGTGAATAATAACACTCGTACTTTGTCAAAGAATATTTTAGTACTTCCATTTTCCAGGGCTTTTTAGGCATTGCTAATGTACTTAAACTTTTGGATATTAAGCCGGGTTTACACGGTGAGAGCTACTCGCGCGAGTAACTCTCACGTCTGGACATGAGAGTACTCTCAAGAGATAGTCTCGTGAGAGTAGCTGTTGACACGCGTTGGTCACTCGCAGTGATAGTTGACGTCGAAATGCCATCAAGGCAGGTTGTTGCTGCGGTAACCTGAATGTTTTGTGAAATAACGTAGAATATGGGTAAGAAAATGGATTGGTAGGAGAAAAGAAACAGGTGCTTCAAATTTACTTTTACAGGAACTCCGAGGGGAAGATGAAAGAAGTTTTAATAATTTTCTACGACTAGATAAAATTCAGTTAGACTTTTTACTAACGAATGTTACAACTGCAACTCAGAAACAGGATACATGCATGAGAAGAGCGCTGCCTGCCAAAATAAAATTGGAAATTACTTTGTGGTACATTGCAACAGGCGATTTAGTAACGTCTCTACAATATATGTATCGCGTTCCTAAAAGTACAATTTCCAAATTCCTTCCCCAAGTCTTCGATGCTATATATACTGCATTAAAGGAATGGATTCAGGGAAGAGCATTTATACAATTCTTTATTTAATCAGTCAATAACATATACTGTAGAATGCTATAATAAACACAACATTAATTAGTTAAATTACAAATTAAGAAATGTATGGAAGGATGATTGATCCAATAAACTTTGAGAGAACTCTTCTTGTCGTTCATCCTGTAGAGGCTCAGGAATTGAAGAGACAGAAGGGTTATTCGATGTTGAAGGACCGCTGGATACATTTGCAGAGGGAAATGGGAATGTATTCTTTTGTCTTAGCAACTCCAAACGACGTTTACCTATTAGGTGCTGAATTTCAATTTGGAGTTGTAAAGCATCATATGAAGGCATTTGTTTCAGTTGTGCAACGATGTACTTGCCAAAATAGTCAATTTCGTTATCCTGAGGGACCTCGACAATAGCGTTAAGCGCTTTTACGGCCGCATCCAGTGGATCGGGTTTTCTTTTTTTTTGGGGGGGGGGGGCACCAGATGTAGGGGTGGAAACTGATGAAGATATCGCACTCCCATGCGCAGTACTGATGACCAGGGAGTCTGAAGGGCTGGGCTCCAGTTGTAAAGCAGCAGGAGATTCCTCCCCACATGCAAGAGTATAATTAATGTAAAGAACGACGCTTGTATAGGAGAATATTCCGCGCAAGATGAGAGCGAAAGAACGAAACAAATGAAAAAATGAGGTAACCACCCGGGAATCGAACCCGGGATCTTCCGATTGCCGGTCAGATATGATAACCATTACACCACGTGCCTCACTCAATCAAATGCCGTAATTCCTCTACGTACGCGCAGAAACCAATGCCCCAAGGGGGCACCTCCCGCATGCCGTATATATATATATATATATATACACACATATATATAGATAAATAGATACTTTCTACACATATCATGTTTTGTCTTTTCAGTTGCCAAACACAGAAGATGGCTGAAATGCAATAGCGAATGGATATGCGTCCCGGTGAAATTTTCCTGACTGTGTAGGGGCGCTCGATGGCAAGCACATCAACATCCAGTGCCCCTCTAAAAGTGATTCACAATATTACAACTACAAAGGAAGCTACAGTGTTATTTTGTTTGCATTAGTAGACCATGATTACTGTTTCAGGTACTTTTCGGTTGGAACTTATGGTAAAAGTTCGGATGGGGGAATATTTGGTCAATCAGATCTTCGAGTCGCTCTTGAACGGAATGATTTACATATGCCTAACAACTTCGTCATTGTTGGTGATGATGCGTTTCCATTGAAAACGTACCGTATGAAACCATATTCACGTCATGGCATCCTATCACACCGAGAGAAAATATTCAACAACAGGTTATCAAGAGCAAGGAGAACTGTGGAGAATGTCTTTGGTATTCTAGCTGCTCGATTCCGCGTGTATATGAAACCAATTCAGTTATCAGTTGATAAGATAAACAAGCTTTTCATGGCAAACTTAGCGCTTCACAATTGGTTACGAAAAACAGGTTCACAAGGATGAACTTCACTAACAGTTGATGTAGAGGACCAGGAGACTGGACATGTACATCCGGGAACTTGGCGCGCTACAACGATCTCTCAAGGACTGCAAAACCTAGGTGGGACAGGTCGTGTTGGATGTAATAACTATGGCGTAAGTGCTCGTGAAAAACGCGATCAATTGGCAACTTATTTTATAGGCGAAGGCAAGGTAACATGGCAAGATAGAATGATATGATTTAATTTGTGATCTTATCTTTGTGTTGTAATTAAAAGATGTGAATGATGTGCTGTATATGTATTATTTATGAAATCCTCATATATATATATATATATATATACACATCTATATATATATATATATATATATACAAACAAGTCTTTGCTCAGAGGGGTACGGCGCCCCTCCCATGTTTCGTCGTTTAGCCCCACTCTCTTTCACCGAAAGAGAGAGGAACGAAAGGGCAAGAGACGAGATGTGCGTACAAGCCTAGGCTAGCTTCCCACCATATAATAGCAGTACAGAGGAACAGTCAAAGCAAGTAGTCGAACAGGATAAAGAGGTTAAGAACATCGACAATTTATCAATAATTCATCAAATTTATCAATTTTGATAAATTTTCGATGTTCTTAACCTCTTTATTCTGTTCGACTACTTGCTTTGACTGTTCCTCTGTTTATATATATATATATATATATATATATATACACTTCGTACTCACCAAGTTGGATTGGGTCTCTCGGCTGTTAAGTGTTTTCCTCAGATATTTGTCAGCCAATTTAAACCATGATAATTTGCTGGTATATATGTCTTCTGTTCCAGCTCCACTTTTCTTACTTTTTATAACTTTTGTTGCCTCTTGTCTGTAAGTATTTCTAATATTTCATATTTTATTACGAAATACTTTACTGTCCACATTTTCAAGTTTCATTACTTTCTGTATTTGTTGTTCCGCACTTGTCCTAGCATCTTTATTCCTATATAGCTCCTCTGTGGTATCTCACAAACATCTATGTTTTAAATATTCTTCCAAAAATAGAATAATCTGATCTGTGTTCCACTTATCGGACATTCTGCAAAAACAATTATAACAATAAATATAAACAGTATTCCAAACACAGTCCAAAAAATCACAGTCCACGTTTGAACTCGCATGACAGTAAACTGAAAAGTTGGAAGAAACCAACTTTGTTGAGAGTGGAAAATTACTAGCGCGAGAGTGGGCGGCGCTAGTAACTCTCAGCTAGTGTGGTAGTTGACATGAAGCAAGTAGTGCGATATTTACTCTCATGATAGTTACTCGCGCGAGTAGCTCTCACCGTGTAAACCCAGCTTTAACGTAGTATTTTCATATAACAATATCGTGAAAAATATCATAGTAAAAAATAGCCCTACCAATAATTCAGGCATTATCTATAAAATTGGTTGTAAACAATGTGATTCCTTTTACATAGGTCAGACGGGAAAGGATTTGCACACACGTATAAAACAGCATCAATATTCCGTTAGAACAGGACAGTCGTCCAGTGCCCTTTTTGTCCATTTGTCAGAGTTATCCCACTGTATTGATTGGAGTAATGCTACAGTTTTGTTTCACTCTAGCAACATTGTTAATAGAAATATTCTTGAGTCTGCCATTATCCAACTTACAAATAACTTCAACATAAGCAAAGGTCTTTTTCAACTCGATCCTGTTGTTTTGAACAGAACGGATTTAGATAAGAAGGGTAGAACGCTAAACCTTTGGTAAACTTGTATGCTACTCTAATAACTTTTATTTTTCAATTTATTTTTATATACATCGAACTTAGACAAGAAGGGCAGAGTGCTAAAACCTGGGCAGATTTCCAGTATAAATTTGTATGCTCCTTTTATAAGTTTCATTTTTATTTTTATTTTTCAATTTATTTTTTTAAATTTTTTTTTGTTAATTAACTATAACATTGGTTGGAAACAATTCATTTGAGCTTGTGTTGGATTCGAGCAAAGTGCTAAAACATCGGTAGTTTTTTCCTTACAAATTTGTATGCTCCTCCCACAATCCTTTAATGTTTAATTTTTATTTTTATTTCTCCGTTTATTTTATATATGTATATATATATTTTTTTTCTGTAATCTATATATAGGCTGTAACTCTTTATGTACTTCAGTGTTCCTGAGGATGTCATTAGACGAAAGCGCTTGAGCACCATTCTGTGTTTCCTTTCCTTCGTGGTTTTATTCATCATATATATGTACAGTATATATAAATCTAGGTTACGAGAGATAGCTGCAAAGGATACACCATATACAAAATTATACATGTACAGAACCCACATTTTAATTCGTCTTGGGTTGTTGTTGTTGTTGGTTAGCCGATCAGCCCACCCTGATCGAGCAAGCCGGTGGCACGCAGGTAACCGATCGCCCTCTCCGGAGTGGACCAGAGGTTCAGCGCACTAGTGATGTTGTGTTGTGTTCTATGTTGTGCTAGAGTGGTACACTCTGTCATAATGTGCTCAATTTTTGTGGTGTGTACTGGCACAGGTGGCAGGTGTCGTCTGTGGAGTTGTCTAGTCTGTGTTTATATGTCTGTAAGTTGGGGTGATGTCCACATCGGAATCGTGCTAAGTTAACTCGATCCGATCTGCCGAGGCTGGTCTCTGACCTGTCATTGGATGGCGGCTTCGCACCTAGGACCGCATTCGGACCGAGTCGTGTTAGTGCTTTGTGGGTTAGGTGTGTGTGTATGTGTTTTCTGTACTGTGGGGCGTGGTATAGAATGGAGTATTTGGTTATAAAGTCTCTCTGGTGTTACCTTAATGGTGCGAGGTGTTGGTGCATGATTGTACATGTAGCGGCAAGGGTGTTGTGAGTTGGTTGTCGCTGCTGCCATGAATTGTGTTCCCCTCATGTCTAAATGTTCCCTAATTTTCAGTATTTTTGTTTCTGTGTGCAGGTGTTCTATTGGTGTTGTCCATAACTGAGCGAATATATTGTTTGTATATGAGTGATGCTGTTTCCTGCTGGTGTCCAAAGATTGCGTCTGTTAGTACCCTAAGCGTGTTAAGTCTTGACGTATATCTGTTTTTAATATCCTGAATGTGGTTTGCAAAAGATAATGCTGTGTTGTATGTGACTCCAAGTAGTTTGGCCCTGTGAGTGTGTGGAATGTTGGTGTTGTTTAGTGTAAGCTGTGGAGTTATCTGGTGTTCTTTTGTGCTTGTTAGCAAGGTGATGATTGATTTTTTGGGCGCTACTTTGAGCCAATCTTGTATACTGTGTATGTAAATTTGTAGGCTATTTGTAAATTGTAGCGGTGTCGATGTTCTTGTGGGTGGATGTTAGAGTGATGTCATCTGCATATGATGATAAGGTAGGCTTGTTATCTATGGGTGTTGGAATGCCATGCACAGTGTTGGTGAGAGAATAGAGCCTTGAGGGACCCCGTTCGGAAAAAGCTTGTTTTTGGATGACTTACCATTAAATGTGACATGTGAGTATCTTCCTGAAAGATAGTTTCTCAGCCACATTTTGGTGTTATTGTGCACGTTTGTGTTGAGTATTTTGTTTATGAGAGGGAAGCGTGGGATAGCATCAAATGCTTTACTAATGTCTATTGTTGCTAATAGTGTACGTTGAGCTGGTCGTCTGGAGTTGATGCCATCCATGATGTGCTGCGTGAGGTTAATGAGTAATGTCGTGGTTGAGTGGTGAGGTCTGAATTCATGTTGAGTAGGCGATAGTGGTATGTGTGGGTTGGTGATTTGTAAGATTAGTCTTCCTGTTACTTTGTTACTTTCTGTTGTCTTGGGTTGAGTGACTTTGAATCAAGCACTGACTTGATTCACCCTGAGTTTGCAGATTTTGACAAGCAAAGGCTGGAAATGTTGGGCCTCTTAATGCAGTGTGTACTAGGCAGCTGTATGATGTGGGTGAAACATTGATTTCCTGATAAAGCAGAAATAAACTTCGTATATTTTTGGTAAGTAAAAATTTCATAAAATATATAATATGTATATGTAAATGTTGACTATTCATATTATGAATTATTTTAGAATATTTAGGAGCTACAAAGCTGCTACATGCATATATAATGAAATGTATATAAACTATTAACTAGTGTATATATTAAATATGCTTTGCTTATAATTACATATGTATAAAATATATGTAGCATATCCATATATAATATAGTCATATTATGTACATTATACAATAAATATACATATGAATGGACGGAGCCGCGTTTGAAATATGCGATTTTAGAGGAGGTTCTTTTCTTTTCATTTACATACCTCATTGTGGGAAAGAGACTGATAAATTATAAGTTATTTATTATATAATTATAAATGTAAGTTATTAAAATAATGATTTGTTTTCTGTTTGTTGCAGTCACTCATCGCCACGGTGGACGCCAAACGGCCGACCCGAAGTTCTGCTAGTACCTGGCTCATTGGAAAACCTACAAAAGATCTTCTAACCTCGCGATTACCTTCAAAGCGTGAAGTGTTAAGCAAGTTCTTATTTCATCACATCGTGGAAAAACGAACAGTCAGTGCAAGTTTGAAAGAGACTGTCTCTGCTGTTCTTTATATCTGGGATAAAGCAAGGATTCCAACTCAAAGAGCGGACAATGCTGAGAGGAAATTGAGAAGACTATTCGAACAATATTTCGCTCTAAAGAAATATAGGAAGTCATCCTCAGAAAGCATACAAATGAATGTGGCAGTATTCAATGCTGATCTTGAAGACATTTTCGGTCACCAGAGCAGATGCCTTAAAGATAATGACTAACGAAAAGGACAAAGAATTCCTTATCAAGCAAAGAGAAGATCGTTCCTGTGCCAGTTTTGGAGGCATTGATCGAGCCTTGGCTAAAACTGAGGATCGAAAGAGACAAAGAGAAGAATCTGAATATAATAGGAAAAAGCGAAGCAACGATGAAAAACCAAAGAAATATCAATTTATGGCATCTGACAAAGTAAAAACTGATGTGGATTCTTCCTCCTGATCCACGGATTCTGATGCATCGTGTTGTCCATCTATATCACCATCGAACCCTCCTTCCAAATGCAAGAAAACAGTTATCTCAGATGAGGTAGCCCAGGCACTCGACGTGTTAATTTAAGCGATCGCAATGTAGCCTTTGTTATTGCAGCATCAGCTAAGTCTCTTGGCCATGATCTGGGCTCAATGTCATTTTCTCGAGGTACAATTCGTCGATCTCGAATTAAAGCTCATGAAACTATCGCAACTCGTGAAACTATCGCAACTGCTGAAAAATCAAGCTTCTCTCCTAACACCACTTCTGCTTCACTGGGATGGGAAAATGTTTCCTGATATAACAGGAGGACATGAAAATGTGGACCGCATCGCAATCGTTGTTTCAAGAGGAGAAGATAAACTACTTGCTGTTCCACCCATCCCTCACGGAACGGGACAAGCATAAGCTGATGTCTACCTCAGGATGTTGGATGAGTGGGGCTTGAGAAACCAGTTGCAAGGGCTGGTATTTGATACAACAGCACCAATAATGAGCTGATGTCTGAAGCTTGTACCCTGATAGAGAGAGAGCTGTAGGTCGCTCTCTGACGTGAATAGCATGTCGTTATCATGTGTATGAAGTCGTTTTGGCTAACGTATTTTCTAGTATTCTTGAACCTTCGAAAGGACCACGAGTCTCATTGTTTAAGCGATTCATGGCACAATGGCCACTTATCAATAAAGAAAACTTTATATCAACAGAAATGGAAATTTTTGAAGGAAATTTGTGTGAACTTTGTCAAGAGATGATACAGTACCTCTCCGACGCTTTTTAGAACAGCAGCTTCTCAAGAGATGACTACAGTGAATTCCTCCATCTTTCTCTAATTTTCCTAGGAGGAAGTTTGCCTAAGAAGTACAATATCAGAGCTCCAGGAGCTTTTCATCAGGATCGCTGGATGGCAAATGCTACCTATGCTTTGAAGATCTTTCTTTTCCAGGAGCAAATGAAACTTACTGCTCATGAAAAAAATGCCCTGAAAGATTTTTGTCTCTTTGTGGCACTTGTTTATAGTAAATATTGGCATGAAGCACCCTTGACAGTGAGGGCCCCTAGAAACGACCTAGCTTTTCTAACAGTTATGGAGATTTATTCAAACAGGGTTTTGGCTGAAATTGCACTCAAAGCATTTAGGAGACATCTCCGGTATTTCTCGGAAGAGATGATTGAACTGTCACTTTTCGACGATGGGTTGGACAGCAAAGTAAAAGAAAATATGATTAAAAAATTATCTCATCCCGCAAAAGCGAAAGGTCTGAAGCGCCTCGATTCAAAGCTGTTCAAAACAGCAAACCCATTGGAAACTTACGTCAGCGAGAAGACGGCTCAACTCTTCGATGTACTGGATAAAAACGGAAAGAAGATTGCTCAGGAGTTTCTTTCGAAACCACCAAGTGATTGGCAAGTAACGACAACTACGAGTTGTTAAAAGAAAGAGCATCGAAGATGAAGGTTGTCAATGACTCTGCAGTCTGCAGAGAGAGCGATTGCTCTTATTCAACGGTACAATACAACGCTTACCAAAGAGGAGCAGCAAAAACAATTCCTTCTCCGCATTGTTGAGACCCATCGACGAACTTTTCGTACCCCCTCTAAAGCGTCTTTACAGAATTAAAAGCGATTTGCATGTTCTTTTGTCAAATTTAGTTATTTTTTTCATTTAAGGGAAAATTATTCATTTTGTAGCGACCTCAAAATATAGTCTGAATAAGCTACTTTTTTGTAACAATTATCCTTTTATGATTTCAAACAAGGGTAGCCTTGAGGAAGTACAAAAATAAAACTTTTATTTCTTGTACCACCCTAATATATATTATATATATATATATATATATACAGGGTGTCCGAGAATTATCTGTACAATTTTTGGCTGTTATTAAAAGTCAACCATGAAGTGTAGAAATTCCAGTGTTATCCCATTTTACAGAGAATCTCATTAAGTTTTTTCTGATACCACATTTTGACAAGTTTTTTAGAAATGTACGCGGGTGACAGACATTGATGATTTAAAAGCAAGAATCACAGCTGCTATTGAGCGAATTGATGTGGATATGCTGCAGCGTACATGGCAACATTTGGAGTATCGATTGGATGTTTTGCGAATCACTAATGGTGCACATATCGAATGTTTGTAACAACGTTACTTTAATAAAAGAAACTTTTGAAAATACAGATTCTAAATAATCTTGTTTAAGAATTTTACGTGTGTTATCAAGAATTTTATTAAAAGATGAAATTGTACAGATAATGTTCGGACACACTGGAATTTCTACAAAACTTGTCAAAACTTGGTATCAGAAAAAAATTAATGAGATTCTCTGTAAAATGGGAGAACACTGGAATTTCTACACTTCATGGTTGATTTTTAATAACAGCCAAAAATTGTACAGATAATTCTCGGACACCCTGTATATGAGCAAACAACTACAGGGAAAAGGAAAAAAGAAACACGAAATCCGAGCGCTTTCGTGATATATTCACATCTTCAGGGAAAAACAAATAATAGGCAGATTTTACCTATAGAAGATGTGAATATTTGTAAAGGTCTAGTATATAGTGCCATGTCTAAACCCCCTATTCAAAATTGTCCACCGAGGTTTTTCGACTTTTATGAAGCTTTAAGAAAAGATCAGAATCTACATATAACCAAAGCCGATAAATCAAATGCCCTAGTGATCCTCAATAAAGACGTTTACCTAGAAAAAATGTATGACCTTTTGAATGACGCGGACACTTACGTGAAATTAAGGAACAATCCCCTTGAAACTGTGAACGGTGCATTTAACAAGAAAATTAAGCAACTTTTGAATGGTAAAGAAATATTACTTAAACAGTTTTTGAGTACTTCACCGTCATTACCCTATATATAGGCCTGATTAAAACTCATAAGCCAAATAATCCTGCAAGGCCAATTGTTAGCTCTACAGGATCTATCTCATATAAGCTATCCAAATGGCTTGTTTCCATTCTTAATCCTCTCCTGGGCACAATTTCACAATCACACATAAATAATAATGTAGACCTTGTGGAAAAATTAAATAGTATCAGTGTCAATTACAATTTTATATTGATAAGCTTTGATGTTATCGCTTTATTTACAAGAGTCCCGGTGGAGGATCTATTAGTGTTTCTTTCGGAAGAATTGGTTAAGCATATTTTGCCATTACCTGTGGCTACAATTATAGAATTAATTAAGCTGTGCATAGTAGACTCGAAATTTGTGTTCAATAATTAATATTTTAGGCAGAAATTTGGTATGGCGACGGAAACCCCCTCTCCCCCATTTTAAGTAACTTATATATGGAGTTTTTTGAAAGTAAGTTATTACGGAAGAGTCTGCCAAATTATGTTCCATGGTTTAGATATGTAGATGATGTTCTTTGTCTTTCGCCACTATCTTTAAATCTCAATGAATTCTTACCCAAACTTAATAATTTAATTCCCTCTATCAATTTTACAGTTGAAATAGAAACAGATTCTTCGATCCCTTTTTTAGATGTTTTAATATATAGGTCTGGAAAAAAGTTTAAGTACAATATTTACAGAAAACTCACTAATAATTGCTCCTATATACATTATTATTCTGCTCACCACATTAACGTAAAACGATCCGTTCTTTCTGCTTTGTTCCTAAGAGGCTTACGAATTTGTAGCCCAGAGTTCATTGATGACGAAATTAGTAAAATATACAAAATTGCGTTTGATTTAAAATATCCAAAGAACTGCAAAGATAAATCCTTAAAAATGGCAAAGAAAACCTTCTACGAAGTAAAGGACAAGATTCCTTATAACAAAAAATTTGTTAGTGTTACCATTCAGGGAAAATTTCCTTGATCTGTCGAATCTGCTGAGGAATTTTAACGTAAATATTGCGTTCAGAAATTTAGATGTAATTAAGAATTCATTGATTAAGAACTCCCCTTTAAGTGAACAGGGTTGTGTGTATAAAATTCCATGCACAATATGTAATAAATTTTACATAGGCCAAACTGGTAAGTCCCTTGAGTTACGTATTAAGCAACATCAATAAAGTATAAGAATTGACAAAGAATCTAACGCCATTTTCGTTCACGTTAGAGATACGAATCACCCCATTGATTGGAAAAATGCCTCCAAATTAAGGTTTAGTAAATCTATTGTTAGCAGAAATATAATTGAATCTAGTGTGATCAAGAATAATGTGGATTTGGTCCTTAATATAAGCCCTGGGCTGTATAAATTAGACCCGTACATAATTAGAAAGTTGGCGTAGGGCCTATTGGTTTCTTGACCGCATTCTTTCCCCTTAACGGTTTGCTTTGGTTAAATATTATTTTAAGAACTGTTAACATTCTTTTCTTATGTGTGCATTGTAATATTTCTTTCGTATATAATCTTTGTGTGCTTGGTGGTTTATTAGACTTTTGATCAGGTTGGCTATTGGGAGAGTTTTTTCAGGTTGTTTGTAGAAGTTTGGAATATTCTGTAAGATGTTGGCACCATTCCTTTTGTTTTCATTAAATTCTTGCCACTTAATTGCCTGCTTTAATTAAATACTATTTCTAATAATTGTTATAATAATTTTTGTTCTCTGTACGTGTTAATTGTCTAATTTCATCTATATAGTTCTTTTATATTCAGTAATTTAGCTTCCTTCAGATTAAGTTATCTATTGAAAAAATCTTTACTGTGTTTTATGGTTTTTAAATTGAGTTGCCGTTTGGGAATTTTTCGCTTGTGTATTTAACTCATTTACTTTGTAAAATCTGCCTATTATTTGTTTTTCCCTGAAGATGTGAATATATCACGAAAGCGCTCGGATTTCGTGTTTCTTTTTTCCTTTTCCCTGTGGTTGTTTGCTTATTAATAAGATCACGTGTTATTCTGTGATTTTACTGCATATATATATATATTTAGTGTACTGTTATTCTCACTAATTTAATTAAGCTCTTGTTTTGGTGGTAGGCCTTGATGTAATTAATATTTTAACCCTTTCGAGACGGGGGTCTGAAGCAAAATGTATACCGCACAGACGATAGTTTGGAGTAAAAAATGAAAAGTTTCACAATGTATGATATTTTGTTTTAAATGTTGAATTACGATGTAAATTAATAGAAAAACTTAACCCTTTTGGTACTGCATGTGCGGGAGGAACGTACTATGTCGCACTTTGACGTCCATTCAAATACGGACGTGAAGATTAAGATTGTACGGCGTACTAGTTAGGTACTGGTGAATTAAATTACTAATTACATGAGTAGTATAGCCGAAAAAGGGGAGAGTGCAAGAATGTTGCAAGTTATTATGTAATGTTGCAAAGGGGGGTGGGGGTTGTTGCAAATGGGGGTGGGGGTGTTGCAATAAAAATTAAAAAAAATTAAAAAAATTAAAATACCCCAAAGGGCCCTTTGTTGCCAACCTAGGTTGCAAGGGGCACGCAACTTGGAGGCGGAGTTCTCCCCCAAGCTATTCCCCCCAAAGGGCCAGAGAGAAAGGAGGAGAGGTGTTCACCTGGCAGGAGACAAGTGCATATTAAGACTTCAGCCGAGTAGGCGTTGTTTTATAGGCTCCTAATCAGCCAGTTGGCTGAGCCAAGGGGGAGGGGTATACCTGAAGGAGAGAGAGACACCTGAAGGAGAGAGAGAGACACCTGAAGGAGAGAGAGAGAGAGAGAGAGAGAGAGTAGTGGCCTTTGATTGCAAGGCATGCAACTTGGAGGCGGAGTTCTCCCCAAGTTATTTTCGTTTACCTAACCTAAGAGGCCTCTAAGGGGTTTTCCCAAAGGGCCAGAAAGAGAAGGACCAGAGGTCCTTGCTCGGCTGAGAGCCGAGCTGGAATGACTCCGTCAGTCGTCTCTCGGTCTTTTATAAACCTCTATTCTAGCTGAGTTGCCAGATAGCGCAATGTATTCAGTTGCCAGATAGCGCCATGTGTCCCAGATAGCAAAAACCATATATTAATCATCCATTTAAATAGTGTACCACAATATATATTTATATGACGGTAGTTAATCCAATTAAATTCTGTTTATTAAATAAATAATTTTTACACAATCAATCTTTATTATTATTAAACCTGGAATTGCATATCTTTCCAGTTTTTTTTTTTTTTTTTTGCAATGATCGGATTGTTCCTGCTAGATATATATTATTATGCATCATTTTAATGAGAAAGAAATGTACTTTAACATTATGTTTATTAAATTCTCCTAAAATAATTATATAAGACCAAAGTAATGGTCTGACGTTGGGATAAATCAAATTAAATTCTGTTTATTAAATAAATAATTTTTACACACTTATTTTTATTATAAATATTTGAACAACGAAACAATATGAAAATTTACGAAACAATTCAATTAAAAGTTGAAACTATCCAAAATACAATCCGCTATAACGGGGTCGGACGACATGAGAGATCTTCCTTCCAGACCGCTCTTGATGTATATATATATATATAATAAACGAATAAACAACTCGTACACACACACACACACACACACACACACACACGAAGAACACCTGATGGTTGAGAGACCTTCCCCCCAATTGATAAGTCTCCCCTCATCAAATGAGAGAAATTTATGAAACACACGCTTGTCTGTGCACAAAGCATATAAAACACCATAATATATTTATATAGTTAATCAATCGAGCCCCATCTATATATATATATATATATATAATTATATATATATACTCGTACATTCCCAGCTGTGTTTGTATATGAACAACTCGTGCACAAACACACACACACACACACCTGGAAACCAATGCATTTTTTCATCTCTCCTGGGGATCTTCTGAATGGATTATCGACCCACAGTTTAATGTGGAAACGAATGCTCTTTTTAAAATATAATTAGAGGATATATATATGGAAGGGCTGTAGTATCTCGTTTCGCCGAAATAAAATCAAAACAAACGATCGTGTTCGCATCAATTCGAATCGTCCCTAGAGACCTTTTTCGGGCCGAGGGATATCCTTCTACAAGCTATTCGAGCAAAACCACCACTTATCAAATATTATTATCAAATATTAATATTTTCATTATTATTATTTCTACAATGAAAATATTTACGCGTAATTTGTATGGTATCATATTCTTAGCTAACTTCTCTGTTATTGAAAGAAATACACACAATTATATTAAATAACAATCCGCGAAAGAAATAAGGTAGGCATACCTGAATTTACTAATAACTATATATATATATATATATATATATATATATATAAAAAGAGAGCGAGAGTTTTGTTCAAATAAAGGAATCCAAATAATATTTCCATTTACTCAGTTTTCCAATGAGTTATTAGTAATATAACAGAATTAACAAAGTTACCCAATAAATAAATCGTTAGACTGAAAATTATCATATACACAAATCTACACACACACACACACACACACACACACTCCTCTGTATATATTACGAAAATCAGGAAAAATGCCAAGCGTGTATTAATTTAAATGATCCTAAACGCATATTATAAGAAATTAATTACTATTTTCACCTTTTAAGAGAGTCATTTATTATAAGAATTTAATTACTCAATATAAGAAATTAAACGCGCGCGTAATATATATAACTCCAAACACACGTGCCTGCGTTGAAACCTTTGAAAGGTGTACGCGTTCACAGAAGAATTTTTGCTGGAACTTCCTCTCTCTCTCTCTCTCTCTCTCTCCTCTCTCCAAATCTTAGCTTTCACACAAGCACACACACACACACACACCTGTATATATATATCATGAAAATCAGGAAAATAACAAACGTATATTAATTTAAATGAAACTAACATACGAGCCTCATTCCCCAACCCGGCTATATATATATATATATAATAAACGAATAAACTCGTGCACACACATACACACACACACTTCCCGGAAACCAATGCATTTTTTCATCTCTCTGTGGAGCAGAAAAAATATTACGCGCTTTTCATCTTAAAGTGAATTAAAGCAATTTTATGAAAAAGAATATGAATTTCAGAACTAAGTTAACATTTATACAAGGCTAGAAGCTTTATCAACTCCTAATTTATTTCTCAATGATAACCTATATTTTTAATATAATTAATTAATTTTCTTTTTATCATAACTCAGCCGAGCAACGATGTTAAGCAACGTTGGAATCCAAAGGATACTTCCCTTACACTTTCCTCACCAGCGAGACTTTAAACTACGTAGGCCCCCACCCCCCAAACGTTATTTTGACTGTATGGATGAACGTGAAGACTTTGATCGATACTACGACAGTTTTAATGAAAGTAACCCTTATAATATAGCTGATGAATGTGACGTTATTGCGTGAATGATGTGCGCGTGCTTAGAGTATGTTCCAGGCCTTTAGAAGATGTACATAACCCGTTTCAAATGCGATCCACTGCAAGTCGCAACCACCATCGCATCATTATGTTTTACGGTGTTCAAGAATAACTTCATGCCTAAAGACACCTTAGCCATTATTCACCGAAACAACCCCGCAGTTACGGACACAAGGCTATTTACTAATAAAATAAATGTATATCTTGATAAATTTAATGTTAATGAAGTCGCCTTGGCAATTTCCAGTTCCGAGAAAAAGACTCTCAAAGCCATTTCTCTCTTTGTGCATATATATTATTAAAATGTTAATTGTTCTAAGACTATTTATAAAAGAAAATGGGATTTTGGCACAACTTGCATAATTATGTATTCTACAACTTGCTTATTGTAATTTTAAATATGTTATGAACGTTATACGCGTCACTATTAAATGTCATTATTTTTTTTTTTTTTACTTTCGATTTGATTTTGGATTATGTGTTTCAGCTTTGTAATTTTAATTTTTATTATTGAACAGATTTAATTTTGTACTTTAGATCTAGCTATCCACGTTTATATATTTTTGTCATTTATACATTTTTATCAGGCATTGAAATGCGATAGTCCCCCGAAACAGCGGATGCTGCCAAATATAATAACTTTTCTGCGCTACGTCATCGTCTTTATCCTAAATATAAAGTTTAATACAGTTCTTAGTACCTCTGTCGTTCAATTATTAATCTTATATGTTATAATGTTTCAGAACAATCATATGATCCCTTTCCAGATAAAAGCCTAGTCCAAACGTATTTGGTTTTAGAATTTATAAATCTTAAAAAGATATAGAAAACAAGAAACACAAAGGAGAAAATGAATTCCTAACTGACGCATTTTACATGCAAAAATATACGTAATAATAATAATAATAATATCGCTAACAATAGACATATATCTGCTCTTATTTAGCTATTTGTTATTTGTAGTTAAACAGCGGTGAACATTCCTCAAACAGTAGGCTGTAGACCTGACATACTATGCACGAGAATTTTGTCAAATTTCCAGATTCCAGACAGTTCATAATACAGCTCAGTCCAGACCTCATTTTTTATGGTGACTGTCACTGGGACACATTTTCCAGATTGCTAGGAACAAATGAATAAAATGCCATGACTACAATCTTGTAGCTCACCAACCTTTTTCCTGAGCTTTAATTCTGAAAATATTTTTTTTCATCAATACTATATATTTGGTCCTTAGTTATAAAGAACACATCATTTGATGTTTAAAGACTCCCAAGTTCCAGGAAAATTGAGATGGTCATTTCACTCAAAAATCTGACAAGATAATTGATCACACAGTTTCCAAATTAGTTGGCAAATTTATGAAAAAAGTGTGTGGAAACCATTCATGTGCAAAAGTCTTAGTTTGATAAAATATGGTAAATGTGGTACACAGTAGCTCTTTAGTTAATTTCAAGAAAAATTTAGACACTTTCATGAGTGAAAGAGATAGTTTGTAGATTGTATATCGTGTATATCCTTAGTTTCAGTTTTGTAGGCTCTTTTGGTGGAAGTAAATAGTTGTATATTAATTAGCTAGTTTGAGATTGACATTTTACAAAATTTTATTATTATTAAAATGTAGCTGATGACTTGGATTACCTCAATAGGCCCAAGTGCCTTCATGTTTTCCAAATGAAATGTAATGTAACGTAATAACTTAGCTAAGAATACGGTATACACTATTCACATTCAGCAAACTATCTCTTTCATTCATGGAAGTGTCTAAATTTTTCTTAAAATTAACTAATGAGCTACTGTTTACCACATCATATGGCAAGTCATTCCAAAAATCTACTACTCTATGAGTAAAGAAGTATTTTTGTAGATCAAGTCAACAAGTCTGTTTTCTAATTTTCTTATTATGCCCACAAGTTATCCCATCAGTATCTAGTGAGAAAAAGTTATGTACATCTAAAGTGTCCAAACCTGAAAACATTTTAAACATCTGTATCATATCTCTCTTCATGTCTCTCAAAACTAAACATGCCTAGTTCCTTTAATCTTTTCCAGTATCCCTAACTACTGTCATCAAATGAATTAATTAGCCACAGCCTACTAAGGGCCTATTTCTTTTTACAACATTGAATTGTAATTTTACTTCCATTTTATTACTTGGTAAGTTAATTCACAAATGTTAAATTATCTAAATAAGTTTTACTCATAAAAAAAGACATATACCTAGATTATTACTACATTTGCAGTACAAAACCTTAAATTTAAGTAGCGTATTACTTCCCTTAATACAAGTGTACAGTACTTAGCTATATACAATAATGAATTCCTGAGTTTTTAAGCATGTGAATTATTGGCTATAAGTTCATATTCTTTTTTAATATGTGTTGTTTTATGTAAATTCGTATGTAAACTTATATACAGCTAATAACTCTTATGTTTTAGACACTGACTCAGGAATTTATTATTGTACTCAGGCTTTAAGTCTGATTGTCTTCAACACTCCATGCCTCACAGCCATAAATTGACAATTTATTATTCAGCTTGATACAGGTCTGTAGTTACTTAGGCTTTTTTTAAATACTCCTCAATTTTAGATAAACAATCATTTGATAACTTGTACTGTCTCCCCATTTTCTCAGCAACTGTAGGTGGTTCAATTGAACACAAAACATGTTGGAATGGAATCCTGCAAACATCCTCTTGTTCAGGCCATTTAAAAGGATTCTTTTTCATGAAATTTACTAATAGATCCTTCTCAGTATCACACACTTAAACTATGTTTCCAACAAACCAGTCACCTTCATAGAAACAGGCCACATATGTACCAGGTTTATATTGGTAAGCCACATTTTCTTGGACCAAAAATTAATTACTTTAGATGTCACAAATACAATTTTAAGGTATGTATATAGTATAAGGGGTTTATCAGCTATCATGTATTTATTTTGAAGTTGTAGCAAAGTTTGTTTAACCAGCTATTTTTATTTTTCTTGCTCTACTTTGCCCACAACAACAACCTTAAGGGTTTCAAATGTTCAATCAAGAGTTAAAGTTACATTTGCAGTTTTAAAACAGGTTTGTAATGGGTTTTTATTGATAAATGATGAAATAGAGAAATCTTCATTTCCTTGGTGGTTCCTTATTCTTTACATTCAAGGCCTATCCTAACTAAAAACATTGTAAATTTTTAATTCAACCTGCGTCACAGGTTGATGTCTTAGTGACAGAATGGGGTTATCTGGCAAACTTTTTTCCTGAAACTGTACTGTGCATGTTTAAAACTAACATTTATTTCAGAAGTTTTGCGCAATGATTCCTCATTTCATGAAAGTAATATAAGTTACTCATTACTAAAACACTTGGTTTTGAATAATAAATATTACACCTTTTGGTTTAAAGAGAAAATATTTGTGAACAAAAAGGGTTAAGAACTACATGTTTAAGTTTAAACGTTATTGTAACCCCTCCTGGAAATCTCTTCAGAGATAATTATGTGACTCTTACATGGTAAATTGGTGTCAATTGTTACTCCAATGAATTTTTTTTAACTTCTATTATGATAATAGACTTAACAATTCAGTTAATCCAAATATATATATATATATATATATATAAATAAATTTATGAAACTGAAAACTTTTAGTATTTCTTATATAATTTAAATTGCTGACAATTAGAAAAAGAAAGAAATCAATAGTTTAACCATAAACTAAATAAAATAAGCATTTAACTTGACTTTGTGTGTACTTTTTTCATAAAATATTTTTCCTGGTTGGGCTATTTTTCACTACTCTGCGATTTAATTAGCTGGTTGGGTTTTGTTCTGGCTATTTTTCAAATTGGATTCAGTTTAGTGGTGTTTGTGATAGAATTATGACGTGCCACTCGTGTGATTTTGATCTGAGTCGTCATGTGTCCTAGATGAAGACAAAGGATTGGATGTTTTTTCAATTACGGCTTTATTCTCTCATCCTTAACTTGTCCGAAATGTGACAGTGAGTGCCTAACACGAAAAGATCAGAAGATATTTAGGTGAAATAACCAATATCAGCCTGTTAGGTTAATTGAATGCCTGGTTAGATCAACTATACACCCTTGATGAGCCAATAAAACATGTCTAGGGCCTACATTTCTAAGTTTAAACATTATAACTGAATGCTCAGAGTGTGAAAAAGTCACATATATATATATATATATATATATATATGTGGGAAGGGTTCACGTTCCTCTTCACCACACCATTGCCTGCTCCAACAAAACATCATTACCAAATATCTCTTTCGGGCATTATTTTATCTAGTTTATTCTCAAAAGTCTCCAAAGTACGGGAACTCACAACTTCTTCATCTGAGCTATTCCAGAATTTTACTATTCTGTTTGAAAACTATGTTGTACTAACTACGATTTACATCTTTGTTGAAAAAGCTTAAGGTCAGTGTCTCTTGGCCTATTATTGCGATCTTTTGTAAAAGTTTCCGCATTAGGTTCAATCTAACATTATCCTTATTTCTAATTTCAATACAGTGAGTTGTAGGCTTAAGAGCATGATTCACATTGACACCCAAATCTCGCTCCTTCTTTTCTTCATTTATCCAACTTCCAACCAAGTTATACTCAAATTCTGGATTGTTATGATCAGGGTTGTTTGGCTTAAACCATGGTTTAAGTCATTTTAAAAAAACAAAAAAGCCATTGGCTTTTATAAAAACCATTGGTATTTGGCTTTTTCAAAAAAGGTTTTTACCAGTCCTTGCCACGACCAACATGCATAACTTTACACTTTTCCACATTAAATTTCATCACCCATCTATCTGTCCAAGCATCTACTTCATCAATAGCCTTTTGCTTTCTCATGACATCTGTTAAAGATCTTACGTTTTGGCCCAATTTTGTATCATCTGAAAATAGTGAGGTTTTCCTATTTAGATCCACATTCCAAGTCATTAATATAAACAATAAAAAGTAGAGGTCCAAGTACTGGCTATCTTCAAACTTTTTCACACTCTGAGCATTCAGTTATAATGTTTAAACTTAGAAATGTAGGCCCTAGACATGTTTTATTGGCTCATCAAGGGTGTATAGTTGATCTAACCAGGCATTCAATTAACCTAACAGGCTGATATTGGTTATTTCACCTAAATATCTTCTGATCTTTTCGTGTTAGGCACTCACTGTCACATTTCGGACAAGTTAAGGATGAGAGAATAAAGCCGTAATTGATAAAAACATCCAATCCTTTGTCTTCATCTAGGACACATGACGACTCAGATCAAAATCACACGAGTGGCACGTCATAATTCTATCACAAACACCACTAAACTGAATCCAATTTGAAAAATAGCCAGAACAAAACCCAACCAGCTAATTAAATCGCAGAGTAGTGAAAAATAGCCCAACCAGGAAAAATATTTTATGAAAAAAGTACACACAAAGTCAAGTTAAATGCTTATTTTATTTAGTTTATGGTTAAACTATTGATTTCTTTCTTTTTTCTAATTGTCAGCAATTTAAATTATATAAGAAATACTAAAAGTTTTCAGTTTCATAAATTTATTTATATATATATATATATATATATATATATATTTGGATTAACTGAATTGTTAAGTCTATTATCATAATAGAAGTTAAAAAAAATTCATTGGAGTAACAATTGACACCAATTTACCATGTAAGAGTCACATAATTATCTCTGAAGAGATTTCCAGGAGGGGTTACAATAACGTTTAAACTTAAACATGTAGTTCTTAACCCTTTTTGTTCACAAATATTTTCTCTTTAAACCAAAAGGTGTAATATTTATTATTCAAAACCAAGTGTTTTAGTAATGAGTAACTTATATTACTTTCATGAAATGAGGAATCATTGCGCAAAACTTCTGAAATAAATGTTAGTTTTAAACATGCACAGTACAGTTTCAGGAAAAAAGTTTGCCAGATAACCCCATTCTGTCACTAAGACATCAACCTGTGACGCAGGTTGAATTAAAAATTTACAATGTTTTTAGTTAGGATAGGCCTTGAATGTAAAGAATAAGGAACCACCAAGGAAATGAAGATTTCTCTATTTCATCATTTATCAATAAAAACCCATTACAAACCTGTTTTAAAACTGCAAATGTAACTTTAACTCTTGATTGAACATTTGAAACCCTTAAGGTTGTTGTTGTGGGCAAAGTAGAGCAAGAAAAATAAAAATAGCTGGTTAAACAAACTTTGCTACAACTTCAAAATAAATACATGATAGCTGATAAACCCCTTATACTATATACATACCTTAAAATTGTATTTGTGACATCTAAAGTAATTAATTTTTGGTCAAGAAAATGTGGCTTACCAATATAAACCTGGTACATATGTGGCCTGTTTCTATGAAGGTGACTGGTTTGTTGGAAACATAGTTTAAGTGTGTGATACTGAGAAGGATCTATTAGTAAATTTCATGAAAAAGAATCCTTTTAAATGGCCTGAACAAGAGGATGTTTGCAGGATTCCATTCCAACATGTTTTGTGTTCAATTGAACCACCTACAGTTGCTGAGAAAATGGGGAGACAGTACAAGTTATCAAATGATTGTTTATCTAAAATTGAGGAGTATTTAAAAAAAGCCTAAGTAACTACAGACCTGTATCAAGCTGAATAATAAATTGTCAATTTATGGCTGTGAGGCCATGGAGTGTTGAAGACAATCAGACTTAAAGCCTGAGTACAATAATAAATTCCTGAGTCAGTGTCTAAACATAAGAGTTATTAGCTGTATATAAGTTTACATACGAATTTACATAAAACAACACATATTAAAAAGAAATGAACTTATAGCCAATAATTCACATGCTTAAAAACTCAGGAATTCATTATTGTATATAGCTAAGTACTGTACACTTGTATTAAGGGAAGTAATACGCTACTTAAATTTAAGGTTTTGTACTGCAAATGTAGTAATAATCTAGGTATATGTCTTTTTTTATGAGTAAAACTTATTTAGATAATTTAACATTTGTGAATTAACTTACCAAGTAATAAAATGGAAGTAAAATTACAATTCAATGTTGTAAAAAGAAATAGGCCCTTAGTAGGCTGTGGCTAATTAATTCATTTGATGACAGTAGTTAGGGATACTGGAAAAGATTAAAGGAACTAGGCATGTTTAGTTTTGAGAGACATGAAGAGAGATATGATACAGATGTTTAAAATGTTTTCAGGTTTGGACACTTTAGATGTACATAACTTTTTCTCACTAGATACTGATGGGATAACTTGTGGGCATAATAAGAAATTAGAAAACAGACTTGTTGACTTGATCTACAAAAATACTTCTTTACTCATAGAGTAGTAGATTTTTGGAATGACTTGCCATATGATGTGGTAAACAGTAGCTCATTAGTTAATTTTAAGAAAAATTTAGACACTTCCATGAATGAAAGAGATAGTTTGCTGAATGTGAATAGTGTATACCGTATTCTTAGCTAAGTTATTACGTTACATTACATTTCATTTGGAAAACATGAAGGCACTTGGGCCTATTGAGGTAATCCAAGTCATCAGCTACATTTTAATAATAATAAAATTTTGTAAAATGTCAATCTCAAACTAGCTAATTAATATACAACTATTTACTTCCACCAAAAGAGCCTACAAAACTGAAACTAAGGATATACACGATATACAATCTACAAACTATCTCTTTCACTCATGAAAGTGTCTAAATTTTTCTTGAAATTAACTAAAGAGCTACTGTGTACCACATTTACCATATTTTATCAAACTAAGACTTTTGCACATGAATGGTTTCCACACACTTTTTTCATAAATTTGCCAACTAATTTGGAAACTGTGTGATCAATTATCTTGTCAGATTTTTAGTGAAATGACCATCTCAATTTTCCTGGAACTTGGGAGTCTTTAAACATCAAATGATGTGTTCTTTATAACTAAGGACCAAATATATAGTATTGATGAAAAAAAATATTTTCAGAATTAAAGCTCAGGAAAAAGGTTGGTGAGCTACAAGATTGTAGTCATGGCATTTTATTCATTTGTTCCTAGCAATCTGGAAAATGTGTCCCAGTGACAGTCACCATAAAAAATGAGGTCTGGACTGAGCTGTATTATGAACTGTCTGGAATCTGGAAATTTGACAAAATTCTCGTGCATAGTATGTCAGGTCTACAGCCTACTGTTTGAGGAATGTTCACCGCTGTTTAACTACAAATAACAAATAGCTAAATAAGAGCAGATATATGTCTATTGTTAGCGATATTATTATTATTATTATTACGTATATTTTTGCATGTAAAATGCGTCAGTTAGGAATTCATTTTCTCCTTTGTGTTTCTTGTTTTCTATACTTTTTAAGATTTATAAATTCTAAAACCAAATACGTTTGGACTAGGCTTTTATCTGGAAAGGGATCATATGATTGTTCTGAAACATTATAACATATAAGATTAATAATTGAACGACAGAGGTACTAAGAACTGTATTAAACTTTATATTTAGGATAAAGACGATGACGTAGCGCAGAAAAGTTATTATATTTGGCAGCATCCGCTGTTTCGGGGGACTATCGCATTTCAATGCCTGATAAAAATGTATAAATGACAAAAATATATAAACGTGGATAGCTAGATCTAAAGTACAAAATTAAATCTGTTCAATAATAAAAATTAAAATTACAAAGCTGAAACACATAATCCAAAATCAAATCGAAAGTAAAAAAAAAAAATATAAATGACATTTAATAGTGACGCGTATAACGTTCATAACATATTTAAAATTACAATAAGCAAGTTGTAGAATACATAATTATGCAAGTTGTGCCAAAATCCCATTTTCTTTTATAAATAGTCTTAGAACAATTAACATTTTTAATAATATATATGCACAAAGAGAGAAATGGCTTTGGGAGTCTTTTTCTCGGAACTGGAAATTGCCAAGGCGACTTCATTAACATTAAATTTATCAAGATATACATTTATTTTATTAGTAAATAGCCTTGTGTCCGTAACAGCGGGGGTTGTTTCGTTGAATAATGGCTAAGGTGTCTTTAGGCATGAAGTTATTCTTGAACACCGTAAAACATAATGATGCGATGGTGGTTGCGACTTGCAGTGGATCGCATTTGAAACGGGTTATGTACATTCTTCTAAAGGGTTGGAAACATACTCTAAGCACGCGCACATCATTCTCGCAATAACGTTCACATTCATCAGCTATATTATAAGGGTTACTTTCATTAAAACTGTCGTAGTATCGATCAAAGTCTTCACGTCCATCCATACAGTCAAAATAACGTTTGGGGGGGGGGGCCTACGTAGTTTAAAGTCTCGCTGGTAAGGAAAGTGTAAGGGAAGTATCCTTTGGATTCCAACGTTGCTTAACATCGTTGCTCGGCTGAGTTATGATAAAAAGAAAATTAATTAATTATATTAAAAATATAGGTTATCATTGAGAAATAAATTAGGAGTTGATAAACCTTCTAGCCTTGTATAAATGTTAACTTAGTTCTGAAATTCATATTCTTTTTCATAAAATTGCTTTAATTCACTTTAAGATGAAAAGCGCGTAATATTTTTTCTGCTCCACGGAGAGATGAAAAAATGCATTGGTTTTCGGGAAGTGTGTGTGTGTGTGTGTGTGTGTGCACGAGTTTATTCGTTTATTATATATATATATATATATAGCCGGGTTGGGGAATGAGGCTCGTATGTTAGTTTCATTTAAATTAATATACGTTTGTTATTTTCATGATTTTCATGATATATATATACAGTGTGTGTGTGTGTGTGTGTGCTTGTGTGAAAGCTAAGATTTGGAGAGAATGGAGACGAGAGAGGGAGAGAGGAAGTTCCAGCAAAAATTCCTCTGTGAACGTCCACACCTTTCAAAGGTTTCAACGCAGGCACGTGTGTTTTGAGTTATATATATTACGCGCGCGTTTAATTTCTTATATTGAGTAATTAAATTCTTATAATAAATGACTCTCTTAAAAGGTGAAAATAGTAATTAATTTCTATTAATATGCGTTTAGGATCATTTAAATTAATACACGCTTGGCATTTTTCCTGATTTTCGTAATATATACAGAGGTGTGTGTGTGTGTGTGTGTGTGTGTGTGTGTGTGTGTGTGCAGATTTGTAGATATGATAATTTTCAGTCTAACGATTTATTTATTGGGTAACTTTGTTAATTCTGTTATATTACTAATAACTCATTGGGAAGCTGAGTAAATGGAAATATTATTTGGATTCCTTTATTTGAACAAAACTCTCGCTCTTTCTTTATATATATATATATATATATATATGATGAATAAAACCACGAAGGAAAGGAAACACAAAGTGGTGCTCAAGCGATTTCGTCTAATGACATCCTCAGGATGTCATTAGACGAAAGCGCTTGAGCACCATTTTGTGTTTCCTTTCCTTCGTGGTTTTATTCATCATAAATATTTTTCACGTGTTACTTTCGTGAAATAATTTTCATATATATATATATATATATATATATATATATATAGTTATTAGTAAATTCAGGTATGCCTACCTTATTTCTTTCGCGGATTGTTATTTAATATAATTGTGTGTATTTCTTTCAATAACAGAGAAGTTAGCTAAGAATATGATACCATACAAATTACGCGTAAATATTTTCATTGTAGAAATAATAATAATGAAAATATTAATATTTGAAGATAATAATATTTGAAGTAAGTGGTGGTTTCTGCTCGAATAGCTTGTAGAAGGATATTCCCTCGGCCCGAAAAAGGTCTCTAGGGACGATTCGAATTGATGCGAACACGATCGCTTGTTTTGATTTTATTTCGGCGAAACGAGATACTACAGCCCTTCCATATATATATCCTCTAATTATATTTTAAAAAGAGCATTCGTTTCCACATTAAACTGTGGGTCGATAATCCATTCAGAAGATCCCCAGGAGAGATGAAAAAATGCATTGGTTTCCAGGGTGTGTGTGTGTGTGTGTGTGTGTGTGCACGAGTTGTTCATATACAAACACAGCTGGTGAATGTACGAGTATATATATATATATAGATGGGGCTCGATTGATTAACTATATAAATATATTATGGTGTTTTATATGCTTTGTGCACAGACAAGCGTGTGTTTCATAAATTTCTCTTCATTTGACGTGAAGGGAGACTTATCAGGGATTGGGGGGAAGGTCTCTCAACCATCAGGTGTTCTTCGTGTGTGTGTACGAGTTGTTCATATACAAACATACCTGGGGAATGTACGAGTAATATATATATATATATATATATAGATGGGGCTCGATTGATTAACTATATAAATATATTATGGTGTTTTATATGCTTTGTGCACAGACAAGCGTGTGTTTCATAAATTTTCATTTCGTATGGAGTGAAGGGAGACTTATCAGGGATTGGGGGGGGGAGGTCTCTCAACCATCAGGTGTTCTTCGTGTGTGTGTGTGTGTGTGTACGAGTTGTTTATTCGTTTATATATATATATATATATATATACACATCAAGAGCGGTCTGGAAGGAAGATCTCTCATGTCGTCCGACCCCGTTATAGCGGATTGTGTTTTGGATAATTTCAACTTTTAATTGAATTGTTTCGTAAATTTTCATATTGTTTCGTTGTTCAAATATTTATAATAAAAATAAGTGTGTAAAAATTATTTATTTAATAAACAGAATTTAATTGGATTCATCCCAACGTCAGACCATTACTTTGGTCTTATATAATTATTTTAGGAGAATTTAATAAACATAATATTAAAGTACATTTCTTTCTCATTAAAATGATGCATAATAATATATATCTAGCAGGAACAATCCGATCATTGCAAAAAAAAAAAAAAAAACTGGAAAGATATGCAATTCCAGGTTTAATAATAATAAAGATTGATTGTGTAAAAATTATTTATTTAATAAACAGAATTTAATTGGATTAACTACCGTCATATAAATATATATTGTGGTACACTATTTAAATGGATGATTAATATATGGTTTTTGCTATCTGGGACACATGGCGCTATCTGGCAACTGAATACATTGCGCTATCTGGCAACTCAGCCAGAATAGAGGTTTATAAAAGACCGAGAGACGACTGACGGAGTCATTACAGCTCGGCTCCCAGCCGAGCAAGGACCTCTGGTCCTTCTCTTTCTGGCCCTTTGGGAAAACCCCTTAGAGGCCTCTTAGGTTAGGTAAACGAAAATAACTTGGGGGAGAACTCCGCCTCCAAGTTGCATGCCTTGCAATCAAAGGCCACTACTCTCTCTCTCTCTCTCTCCTTCAGGTGTCTCTCTCTCTCCTTCAGGTGTCTCTCTCTCCTTCAGGTATACCCCTCCCCCTTGGCTCAGCCAACTGGCTGATTAGGAGCCTATAAAACAACGCCTACTCGGCTGAAGTCTTAATATGCACTTGTCTCCTGCCAGGTGAACACCTCTCCTCCTTTCTCTCTGGCCCTTTGGGGGGAATAGCTTGGGGGAGAACTCCGCCTCCAAGTTGCATGCCCATTGCAACCTAGGTTGGCAACAAAGGGCCCTTCGGGGTATTTTTATTTTTTTTCTTTTAATTTTTTTTTTTTTTTAATTTTTATTGCAACACCCCCCTTGCAACATTACATAATAACTTGCAACATTCTTGCACTCTCCCCTTTTGCGGCTATACTACTTACATGAAAGCCTACCGCCTAAACAGGAGCTTAATTAAATTAGTGAAAAATAGACCAAAGTGAGGTCCTATTGAAATGCATGTTACGTGTGCATGCAAAGAGTGAGACAGTAACTGGCAAATCACGAGGTGTGACGTGGTCGCCATGGAACTGCTGACGTCAGCTGCCTTCCTGTCGAGGATCTGTTCGACGGAACAAAGGGTCTTTTGTGAAGGGAGGAAAGAACTTTTACAAAGGATTTCCACTGTCACCCGCTACGTAAAAGAGGAAAAGTGTATTACAGAAATTACAGGTTACCAAAGGCCGAGGATCCACTCTAGGTTAGCCAAAGAAGGAAGTAATGTAGGAAAGATAAGGTGGTGAACAGTTTTAGGAAATTCCAAGTACGATTCTCTCACCATGTAAAAAATCCATTCAGACTTTTTTTTAAGGATTTTTATTTATTTATTTAATTAATTTTAAATTTATTAAGTAGAAGGAACATAGTTTCATGAGAGCATGACCAGTAAGGAATGTCTGAAGCTTGTTCATACAAGGAGTCCCCTTCCAGTGAATGCGAGCCACTTCTGCCCTTCAACTTTTGGGTTTTTGCATTGCTGCATCGCCTCGTCAGATAATTATGTTTTAATTTGATGTAGTGATGACTATTTAACAGATATGATTTAAACCAATTAAGAATATTTCCTCTTATTCCGAATATGTGAAATTTATTCAATAAGATTTCACGCGAAAGTGTATCAGATGCTTTTGACAAGTCGAGAAAGATCAAAGCAGTGTTTTTTTTATTTTTTGCTGTTTAGGTTCTGAGAGACATTTTTAATAACATGTTTATGGCATCTTCCGCTGTATCCCCACCTCTAAACCTAAACTGCATTTTAGTTATTTTAATGTTCATCAACGTTACTTGAACTACTCCTGTCCTAAAATTATACATGAAATTATAGATATTTATAAATTTTTACAGCTAAAGTACTCGTACCTCATATTACTCAACCTTAAATCTAATGATGGTACTATTGTTTTATACGCCATCCACAAATGTCAAACTCAACGCTTCACCACAAAAGAAAAGGGAAAAAATTAAAAAAGTAAATATTTCCCTCGTGAATGGTTTACAGTTGCCATGGGAACTGAAGAAGTTGTGAAAGCGGAAAAGAAATGGTGTTGGTCTCTCTTCACACGTAAGTCAAGCTGGTGGCCCCCCCCTCTAGGCCTGGCTTGGTGGAGGAGCGAGTTGATTTCTTGCGCTCTCCACCGCACATATCCAGGTACACCCGACTCATCTGGTACCGTCCTGAGCCAGGCATCTAGTCTTCTCTTGAAAAGTTCAACTTTGACCCCTAAACGTTCCTGAGGTCTTTTGGAAGATGGTTAAAAAGTCTTGGCCCCCTGACAACCAAACTATTTTCCTTCACTGTTGAGGAGGTCCCTTTTCGGGCCTTTAATTTCGGAACACTACACATTTCGCCTTTTCTATTTTCCAGCGTTGTTTGGATGGTAATTGGGTTTACCTTGAGGTTTGGTACTAGTTTTTCGATCATTTTACATATGTAGATTATGGTGTACCTCTCTCTCCTTCTTTCCAGGGAGTACAGATTTAGTTTACGTAGTCTTTCCCAGTAGTTGAGTTCTTTGCAGCAATCAATCTTTGCTGTGAAATGTCTCTGAGTTTCTTCTAGTTTATTAATTTCTTCCTTTTTATATGGGGTACGTCAAAACCGAGCAGTATTCAAGTCTTGGTATGATCACTGTTCTCAGAAGCGGAATCATTATTGTCTTGTCCCGCCTTTTGAACGTTCTTAGTACCTGTCCCGCGACTTTTTTTGCTATGTTTATCGCTATCTGATTTTGTGTTTCGAATTTGGCATCATCGGTCATTATTATCCCCAAGTCGACCACTTTCGTGCTTCTCTGAAGTTCCTGTCTATCTGCAGCATAATATGCAGTCTGTTTAAGTTCCTCATTTCTATCATATCTAAAGAGTTGAAATTTCTCGGTGTTAAATGTCATATGTTGTCTTCTGACCATTTGTATATTTTGTTCGTGTCCCACTGCAAGGCCTCCACCTCATTTGCATCGCTGATATTTCTGCTGATCTTTGTATCGTTCGCAAAGGTGGGCAGGACCGAGTTCCAAAAGGACCGAACTCCAGGAACTCGGTCCCTTTTAAGGACCGTGGGCGGGAAAGTCGGTCCTTTTCTCAGTGAGGACCGAAATGAGGAGCGACGGACCATTTTTAAGCAATTCCTGACGGTCCGGTCCGGACGGTCTTTTTTAGTGATTTTAGTGTGTTTAGTGATTATTTGAAGTTCTAAAGAAGATGGATCGTTTCCTCCAGAAGACTCAGAAAGAGACTGAGACTGAACTGAAACTTGTTTCAACACCTGGAGGAAACGAAGAATCTACTGATGTTAGTGCTTCAACTTCAAGTCAAGCAACTGGAGCTCCTAGCGGAAGAACTGAACCCGGCAATCCCTGGCCGTACCTGGACAAATACTTTGAATACCTGGGCCCCAAGGGTGAGCAGAACCTGGAGTACAAGTGCTTGCTGTGCCTGCCGAACAAGAACATCCTCTCGACAAGCAACAAGAGCCAAAACAACCTCAAGCGACATGTCTCCAGGCGCCACCCTCACGTCCAGAACCAGTTCGACCAGTGCATCAAGGACGGGGTGGAGCTCCAGAAAAAGAAGAAGCTGCGAGGAGACCTTCAGGAGCACCCCGACGACAAGAGGCAGAGGACCATGGTTCAGCCGACTATACGGGAGGCCATGGCTGGACCGTCCAGAGTCACCAAGAGAAGGTCAGTAAATTCAATTAAAAATCTTACAACTTTGTCTAGAAGTATTTATAATCATTAAATTACACTCAAATGTCAGTCAGTTATGATGAAACGTAACAAATTTTTATTTCTTTTTAATTAGTTCATCACCTTATTTGTGGGAACATGTTGCCTCTCGACGTCGTCGACTCCGATTCGTGGAAGGACTTTGTTAGCACCTGTGTCCCTGGCCAACACTCCATGTCTAGGAGGACGCTTACCAGGCGTATTGAAGACAGGTATTTTTTGTTTGGCTATTTAAATTCATTCTTGATAACAGTATTTTCTTTTCTTTTTCTTTTAGTGATGAGCGATGACATTATAATTTTTTACTTTACTTTTGTCTTTTAATAAACTTTTTAAGGGAGGACGTCGTTCAGGTTGAGGATCTGGCATCGCTTTTGGAAGGTAAATTATGGATTATTTATTATTTCTTGATTTTTTTTTCACTTTTTACAAGTCTTGTAAGGTATTTTCTTTTCACTCGAATATATTATTGAATAAATTGAACATTTCTTTTTAGCCGGTGCCACGGAGGATCCTGAATACGTCCTGCCGAAGCACACAAGGTGCGCCGCCCACACCCTGAACCTAGTGGCCACCTCCGACGCTGACAAGGCCCTGAAGAACTCACCATCCTACAGGAAGGCGTACCGGACCGCCTTTGGTAAAGCTACGGAGCTGTGGAACAAGCAGTCAAGAAGTTCACAAACCTCAAACACCATCAAGGCCGAGATAGGGATGCAGCTGACTATCCCCACCGTTACGAGATGGAACTCCGTCTACGACGGGGTGTCCCGCCTGGTCGACATCTTCGGAGACAGGGAGAAGCTTCATGGACTACACCAGACGTGCAACATTCTTGGGGTGCCTTCGTTCTCGTCTGGTGAGCAATATACATATTTGATTTTTTTAATTTTCTTTTTGAAAAGGTAAAAATTAAAAAGTAAAAAGTACAATATAAAAAGTTTAAGTACAGGACTAAAATATTAACTATTTTTTCAGCTGATATCAACTTCTTCAAAGAGTATCTTGAGGTGATGAAGCCGGTCTGTAAGGCCTTGGACATCCTGCAAGGGGAGGACAAGGCGTACATGGGGGCACTCCTGCCCACCCTGGCCATCTCTCTCAAAATGTTGAAGGAGCAGATGGAAAGCGGCGATGTCAAGATGTGTCAGCCACTGGTATTAGCTGTCAGGGATGGGATCAAACGTCGGTTTGGTCCCCATTTTGAGGATATGGACTTCCTCCTGGCAGCTGCGCTACACCCCAAGTTCAAATTGGGCTGGGTGAGGCTGGTGGAGGACGACGTCATGTATGACGTCGAGGAGATCAAAGCCAAGGTGAAGAAGCAGATGATGTCTATGGTGGAGAGGATTCTGGCAAGAGCGGACTCAGGCAAGGACACCAGCAGCAGCGAGGGTGAGAATGACCAGGACAATGACGACTTCTTTGAGGCTCTCTACGAGGGCGGGGAGAAGACGAAGGAGACCGGGACCAAGTTGGTGGAGACATTTCTCAGCGAGAGGCCTGTGAAACCCTTCATCTTCAACAAGGACTCGTTCCCCAGGCCGGCGTTGGAGGACTTGTTCATCAAGTTTAACACGCCTATCCCATCCAGTGCCGCCGTGGAGAGGCTCTTCTCTTTGGGGAAGGACGTCCTCAAGCCAAAAAAGGTCAGGGCTCAGTGACAGCCATTTTGAAATGCTAGTCTTCTTGAAGGGAAACTCAAGCATTTAACTTAACTTTTTTTCATCATTTATGTATTGTATTAATTATAATTTACATTAATAAAATTAAAGATTTCCGGTGTCTTTAATTTCATTTTTCATTTTAATCAAATTTTTCACTTATATTATATATAAGGACCGAGGACCGAGTCGTTCCTAGGTCCTATCTTCAGAAAGGACCGTGACCGGGACCGTCGGTCCAGTTTGAGGCAAGGACCGGGACCGTCGGTCCTTTTTGAAGCCCGGGTGCCCACCTTTGATCGTTCGCAAAGGATGTTACTATACTGTTGCTGTTTACTCCACTGTCTATGTCTTTTAGAATGATAATGAACATAATGAACATCATACATACATATATATATATATATATATATATATATATATATATATACCTTTGGTAACCTTTGGAAACCTTTGGTTAGCTTCCGTCCGAATTCCTCATTCTGACGAAGGTTAAGCTTTTCACTCCACCTTAGACCTACAGTTTAACGTGGAATCCGAACCACGCTCCACCAGCAGCCTAGCATCTTAACCACTAGGCCACCCAGGGTACCCATTTATCTACCAACCACTTTCTTTATTGTGTGGAAGGATGAACAGCTGGGTTTTGCTGCGCGCCGGGTGCCGTCAGCGGGTTTCGATCCCGGGGCCGATGGATCCGTAGTCAGCGACCCTAATCACTACACCACCAAGGCGGATTAATATATATAATATATATATATATATATATATATATAGAGAGAGAGAGAGAGAGAGAGAGAGAGAGTATATATATATCTTAAAAAAAGAATGTTTAGTGATGTCCTCTTAACGATCTCATTTGCGTTCCAAATGAACTGCTGCGAACATGTGACGATTTGTTACAGGAATTAATTTGATTTATTCACTAAATGAAATATATATATATACAGCGTATATATGATGCAAACTCACAAGAAAAGGAAAAACTATTCCAAGGCCTTTCGTGTATTCAACAGTACACCACCCTGACGAGGTGTACTGTTGAATCCATTGTATTGTACTGTTGAATACACGAAAGGCCTTGGAATAATTTTTTCCTTTTTCTTGTAGGTTTGCATCATTCATTTATTTCACGTGTTGGATTGTGAAATTCATCTCATATATATATATATATATATATATATACACGTGTGTAAATATGAGTAATGAATAATTCTTATATTCATTTCTGCATATAAAGTCTAAACTCGCGTGACACTAACTGTATATAAAACGCAAGTTTTGGAAAAAAAAATTATTTTCTTTTTATTTAATTTTGCTAAATAAATGATGAATTATTTCTTTTTTAAATTACCTAATCATTTTTAGATTTAGCTTAATCATGTAATCGTGTAAAATTCCGCAATATTCATTTTATATATTCTCTCTTCGTTGTAAAAGATGAAGTCATGTCTTGCTTAACACTTAATTTTAAATTTTAAGCATTTAATTTTTTCTCACATGCATGTTTAATTTCAATCCATAATAAAATGGATATTTCAATTTCCATTTTTAGTTAACTCGGCAAATCATGATAACATCAGATCTATCAATATGCTGTTTAAAAGAAAAATACAACTTCATCTTCAAATATCGTGCTTATCTGCCGGTATGCTGTTACGACTGAAACTTACCTTTATCTTTAAATATTTTGCAAAAAAAATTCAGCCTATTCAAAATAAAAAAACAAAACAGGTCAACATTAAATGATAATGATGTCACCAAAATTTGTGTATATAAACTAATTAAATCTAGAATTTTCATTCTGATTGTTCTGATCTGACCTAGAAGCTATAGCAGTAAACTATAGTAAGAGAATATCTTTGTCTTCTCCTTTGAGCACTACTTTCTTCAGAGAACTTAGTCTTAAAATATAAAAAAAAATAATTCCCCTCTTCGCTAAAGAAGAATCGGGAACCATTAGGTAATTTAGTAAGTTTAACAGAATCCTCCGATCCACAAGAAGAAGAAATCGGAGTGTAATATAAGAGAAACTACTGCGATTCCCTACACGGTACCAGCTACCCCAGAGTGAGAAATCCGTTGCTGCCACTTAACCAGAACTCCCGTCAATCTAGAACCGCCCAAGGCCACAGACGGAAGAGTTAACATATATATACACAGTATATATATATATATGTGTATATATATATATATATATATATTAGGGTGACAATAAAAATCGAAAGTTGGAGTTTTTTATTGGCCATTTGTTCAATGCTGCTACTACATGAGAAACCAATGTACTGTAAATATTAGGCCATTCAGATAATATTTAAGGGTGTCTCAAGTGAGGTAAATAATTCTCCTTATAACAAAAATTAATTATTCATTACCTAGTAAAAATAAATTAATATTTTTTTTAATTAATGTAAATAAACGTTAGTTTTAGTTCATAAGGTTTAAGTGCAGGCGTACTCCAATCGTAATAGGTAAATAATATATTTACTAAATATATTCCAGGGTGTCTTTCATTCAATTGTAGACCACCCATTAATTCTTGCTTTTCCTCAAGCCATACCCCTTTTTCAATGTACCAGGCTGAGACTTCCTATGATCCTCAACAACCTGCAAGAGATGTTGGCGCTGTTCTTCATTCTTCGTAATCTTTGTATTGAAGGCCTGGATCAAGGCAATTCCCCTCTCTCCATGTCATTGACGACTTTTAGTCCTTCAACTATAGTCAAACCAGTCTTGAAATCTTCGTCGTCCGGCCAGGTCTCTGGTTCCTTGGACAAGAAACCATCATTAATTTTTAGAAGTTCAAAGAGAAGCTTTGATCCTTTCGAGGCAAAGTCCGAGAGCTGCTTTGTTGAAATGGAAGAAACAGCAGGTATTGGGGCTCGCTTTGGAGGATCTTCAGCAGCTTCTTTTTCGAGGATTGATCGAGCGATATTCTTTTTCGTCGTTGCATTGATACCTTTATCAAAGAGTGCGAGACCAATCAAGTACTCGCTGAGGTACCATAAGTGACGACCGAGGACACTAAGGCAGGATGCTGAGATCTTTTCATCGTGGTACTTTGCTAGGTCTTGAAGAAGCTTCAAATCGTTCGCGGGAGCAGATGAAGGACTGCTGGCTGTGAACCACGTGCTGACATATAACTCCAGGGCAAAAAATACAAATCGTTTTAAGCCAGACATTTCACGAGTTGTAAGTCTGAACTGATGGGAAAGCAGCAGGATTTTTAATGAATAAATTACTTTTGCCATCCAACTTGCTCGGTGAAGTGCTCCAGGTCGCCGAAACCTAAAGTTAGGTAAATTACCTCCAAGGATTGTAATCGACAACTCCAAGAATTCACGGTAATCATCCCTCGGCTGATGTTTTGTCAGATATAGATTCCAGCAAGCGATCAGTTCTTCTCGATTCTCATTCAGACTCGATGGAAGGTCTGACAGGGTCTTGTACTTATCTTGGCAAATTGTATTCCACGTCTCTTTGAAGCGGGAGAATAGGAGGATATCTGGACCAGATGATGGTCCCATGCATTCCATGTACGCCTTCTCAACGACAAGTTCTAGGATGTGATGGCGACATACAAGGTATAAGAGTCGGCGGCCGAGTTTCTGCTCCAAAATTACGCATGCCCCAGACAAGTAACCAGTATTTGAAGGTGTAGTGTCGAAGCTCATAGCTGATACCTTTTCTGACACATTCCATTCTTTGAGCGCAGCATGTACCACCGAGGCGATGACCTCACCCGTTCCTGATGTCAGCTTAGGTACACCCAAGAGCTTCTCGGTATCAACTCCGGTTACGAAAATGGCTAGTCGGTCACACCGACCACCTTCATCGTCTGGTAGAATTTTTCCGTCCCAGTGAACAGTGAGCACTTCCTTGGGTGTGAACCTTTGTTTAATCTTTTCTGCCGTCGCCGAACGGAGCCTTTCTCGTGATTTTCTAATGGTTGAGCGCGAGTTTTTGTGAGTTATGGCCGAGGCTTCTAGCCGTAGCGTCGATAATCCGGTGTGCTGAACGATGACTGATTCCTGTGCGATCCAATGTACTTGCCAATTCGGGAGTGATGACTTGGATAGTGCCACGAGCATAACACTTGCGTTTTTCAGGAGAGGCGGGCGGTGAGTCTTCAGATGATGGCGCAGAACTTGGTGCTTCAGACGTAGAAGAAGATTCCAGCTCAATATTTTCAAAAGTAATATTGGCTTGAGGTTGGTGCTGAGCTAGGCGTCTTTCAGTTTGTTCCCGATGCATGACAGAATGAGCCATTTTCTTGTCAACTCCTCCCATTACTCCCCTCCTCCCTTTTTCTCGCTGAGCAATAAGGAAGGCTCGATCTTCTTCGATGGTCAAAAGTTCCATCGCTTTAGGGTGGGCGACATCGAAAAGATTTTCCAAATTATCACGGAACTCATCTTCTTTTTTCCGCTGGGTTTCCGTAGCGCGAGCACGATTTTTCTGGAGAAGCTTCCAAGTAAGAAAAAGATCTACCACTTTTCGACCAATGCTCTTCTCTGTGATGGTAGGTATCCGGGATTTCTCCCAGTAACCAATGACTGATGATGCCACCTCCTTCGCTGAGTCGTTCACTGACTTCTTGTGCTCTATGTGAAAGTGAAAAACAGGCGTAAAACGTCTCCAATTGAAGGAAGCCGTGCGCCCTTGATCTCGGGTATGGGATGGCCAATGAGCCAAATTTGACTCGCTGTGCGGGTAGTCGCCATTGGGCCTAAGAAAAGAAAAGAAACGTATATTAAATTAAAATAAGAATCAAAGCATTAATTTTTTTCGTATTATGATTCCATTTTTAAAGATCTCATTTATATTGTAACGGGCCCCAGGGCTAGCAAACATTACGGGCCCCCACACCAAGTGTCAAGGCATTATATATATGCAATAAATCTATATATATATATATATATATATATGTATAACTTTAATAATATAATATTTAACTTTATAAAAATTAAGTAATTCAATAGTTCAAGTGTTTCAAACCTCTTCGTGCAACACCCAAAACACAAGTGAGAGATTTGGTTAAATATTTCTCAAGTTTATTGACCTTGGCTACTTTCGATCATACCACAAAGCGTGAGAACGGAAGCTACATTTGAAAAAATGTGTCAGATTGATGAATTTTAGTGTTGGCTTTTAGGATACTCAGATATTACATGTAAGAAATTACATGTAAGGAGCTCTGAATGAAAAAAACGTCACAATTTCTTAATGATTGTTATGATCCTTATTTATTTTTTTACGATTTTTTTTATTCTCCTGCGGGCCCCAAGACACCCGGGCCCCGGGGCACTGGCCCCCCATATCCCCCCCTCTCGACGGCCCTGTATATATATTTATATACTCGTATATATATTATCATAGGAAATCAAATTCAGTTCCAAATTTATATAATTTAAACATCAAACTATGCCAACAATTAATGAAACTTTTCTAGAACAATTTCCAATAATAATATAATCAATGTATCAAAATAAAAAATATTACCTTAGATATCTTAAAAGAATTGGGAGAGAACTTCTAAGCGTTGTTTTCAGTCAGGCAGTCGTATGCAAAATGAACTTGAAGCACCAAAAGCTGATCATCCAAAGATTGATACACATCATATTATTTAACGATTTATTTATGAAAATTTTAATTTAATGAAATAAATTAATCGATTTGCATAATCTATAGTATGAAATAAAGGAAACAATTCTATTAAATTATATAATACACTTGCATTCTCGAAACATTTTTGTTTTTGAAGCGTTGTCGAAACTCGTTCATTCTTGAAATTTCTTCCGCGCGACAGTTTCATTCATGTGACTCGAGGCACCCCTAAATGCTTTCCGAATTCCATGAGATTTTGTCTACGGTGTTTCCTCATAGGGTGGCAGCATTGGACAAATGGCCGGCAAATTTTTTTGAATTTCAAATTTTATCCCTATAAGAAGTTGTCACCCTAATATATACAGTATATATGTGTGTGTCTATATATAATATAACCTTACCTTACCACCTTACAAAGGTTTCGCGCGATGATTTCTCATTTCGCGAAGGTCAAGCTTGTCGCCCCTCCTCTCGAGTTGGCCTGGTGAAGTAGTGAGTTGGATTCTTGCGCTCTCCACCTCACATAGCCAGGTACGCTCGGCTCGTTGGGGATCGTTCTGAGTCAGGCGTTTAGTCTGCTTTTGAAGATTTCCACTGCAACTCTCTTCGTGTTTCTTAGGTCTTTGAGCAACTGATTAAACAGTTTTGGTCCTCTCACTACTAAACTATTTTCTTTCAGGGTTAAGGATGTTCCCTGTCTCGCCTTCAATTTGGGAATACGACACAGTCTCCCGCTTCTACTTTCCACCGTTGTTTGTTGAGTTATAGGATTCTGAGTAAGACTAGGGACTAGTTTCTCCATTATTTTCCAAGTGTAAATAATGGTGTGTGTCTCTCTTCTCCTTTCCAGTGAATATAGGTCGAGTTCTCGTAACCTTTCCCAGTAGTTTAGTTCTTTGCACCCATTAATCTTGGCTGTGAAGATTCTTTGGATCCCCTCCAGCTGTTTAATTAATGTCTTTTTTTTTATATGGGGATGTTCGGAACGAGCAGTATTCCAATTTGAGTATTATCAGGGTTTTCAGTAGAGGAATCATTACATTCTTATCCCTTCGTTTAAAGGTTCTCAATATCTGACCCGTTATTCTCTTTGCTCTGTTTACTGCTATCTTATTTTGTGTTTCAAATTTCGCATCATCTATCATTACAACCCCTAAATCTTTTGCTCTGGAATTTCTCTGAATTTCCTGTCCATTTGGGGTATAATATTCCATGGATTTTAGGTCTTCTCTTTTTTCGTACCGTAATAGCTGAAATTTCTCGGTGTTAAACTTCATATTGTTGTCTTCCGTGCACTTGTAGATTGTGTTTATGTATGTTTGTAGAGATACTATGTCTTCTGGGTTTCTTTTTTTCAATTTTTCTACTGATCTTTGTGTCATCCGCAAAGGATGTTACTGTGCTATATATATATTATATATATATATATATATATTATATATATATATATATATATATATATATATAATATATATATACTGTATATATATATATATATATTATATATATATATTATATTATATATATATATATATGCTTGCTAAATCGTTCTACTTAAGTATGGAAATTAAATGTCCCTATCAATAGTCCTCTAATTCAAACAGTTATATGGCTGTTTCTAACCCAAATTATTAAATAGAATGAGAGGAAGATAACTGCCCATTTCTGTATTCACTCCGAGCTTGAAGAGACGACACTGGACAGTTTTGTCGCGCAATGCTGTTAAGTTTTATTTTAAGTTTAATGTTTTATCTCGTTCTTAGTAATGGTAGGAAAAGTCTTTCAAGTAATAACGATTATTCGAATTTTCTTTAATTTTAAAGTGTTCAAAATGAATTTTGATTATAGTATAGTACAAAAGATTCCAACTGTTTTTAAAACTATTTTTTTTTATTATTATTATTATTATTATATATATATATATATATATATATATAAATTTAAGCAGAAAGCCACAGACAAGAAGGAAAGAAACATCCATCATGTTGGAAAAGGGACTATATTTTTTACAATGCAACGTTTCAAGCACAAACTATGCTCATCTTCAGGCCTCGAGTCGCGTTTCTGTGCCCATATGGGCATAAGCCATAGAACTAACAAACCACTGAGAACTAAAGAAGCTTTAGCTATACGTAGCCATGTTATTCAATGCAAAGTGGATATAACTTTAGCTAATTTTAACATTTTAGATTCCGCTCCGTGTGAGCAAACTTTAAGACTTTTAGAATCATTATATATTAAAACTGTTTCCCCTTCGCTCAATTCTGATAATTCATCCGTTCCCCTCCGTCTTAACTGAACATTTTTAACAACCAACCACTACTTGTTTTTAGATGCTTCTGTTTGTATTAGTTTTGCCTCGGAATCTGTGCTACTTCGACTTAAGGCGTGTGATTCTTTTTAGTATGTGACTTTTATTTTAGTGTTTTTTAAAAAACTTGTGAATTTTTAGGATGGGTTTTCCTTACATTATTTTGTATTTTATATTTGTCATTCATTATGGTTTTTAATTTTCTGTTTTTTAACTTTTTAGAATTTTTTGCCTGAAGATGAGCATAGTTTGTGCTTGAAACGTTGCATTGTACAAAATATAGTCCCTTTTCCAACATGATGGATGTTTCTTTCTTTCTTGTCTGTGGCTTTCTGCTTAAATTGAAATTAAAGCTTGCCAAAAGCGGCCTTCACCAATATATATATATATTATATATATATATATATTATATATTTTCTGTTCCTCCTTGATAATGTGAATATATCACGAAAGCGCTCGGACTTTGTGTTTCCTTTTCCTTGTGGTTGTTTGCTTATTAATAAGGTCACGTGTTATTTTGTGATTCTAGTGCATATATATTATATATATATATATATATATATATATATATATATATATATATATATATATTATATATATATATATATAATATATATATATTATATATATATATATATATATTGAAAAACGTCTTCAACTTTCTAATTAGCAATTATCTTTAGAAGCTATTTTGCAAAATGCTGAGAAGCGGTTATTCGATTTTAGTCTCTACAAAACCATGTAAATGAGCTGCAAAGGACCAGATATTAAGGCTGTTTTGAGTAAATGCCTGAAGACAGGTGTGTCTCGAACAGAACACTTTTTATTTTGCTTCCGGCTTAAATTAAGCAGAGAAGGAAACTCGGAAAGGGTTCAGAGCAATGATGGAAATTCTGAAAGGAACGATAAAATAAATCTCGGAAAAGTGAAAGGACGACGAGTTCGCTTGTACATTATGAGAATATTAATTAACGTTTTTGTATTCGTTTAAAATTGTTTTGGATTAGGACACGGAATCTACTCACAATTTTGCTGCTTTTCAACTTTTGACAGTGTTTTTTTTTTTTAATAAATGTGATTTTAACACTTTCAAATTTTTAAATATAAAAGGAAAGGTCAATACTTCGGGAGGTGATAGTATCAGTCATTGTGAGAAAAAAAGTTCATATGAACATGTGTCTAATTCTGAATGGTTACGGAGATAGAGCTGTTTGAATCTACAAATACAAAAGCATTGTTAATGGTAATCAAGAAAGAGAAACCAATTACTGTTTCTAACATTTAATGTTTAAACATTTGCATTTTGAATGGTATCAGATACAGAAATGACAAATTTGTTACAGTTTACAATACGTTTTCGAAAATACCACCGTCAACCTCAATGCACTTTGCAATTCGTGTGCGAAGATCGCGTGTTGTTCGTCTGAGTTGATCTTGACGTTTCTTTATGCGGGCAGCAGCATCCAAAATGCGCGCGAGCAATTCGTCTCGTATATCCACCTTTCTATTGTAAACTTGACTTTTCATCCACCCCCACAAACAATAATCTAACGGAGAGAGCTCTGGAGACCTTGGTGGCCATTGAATGGGACCACCGCAGCCGATCCATCTACCAGGGAAAGTTTGATTTAGGTATTGCAGCACCAGACGGGTAGAATGTGGAGGAGCTCCGTTATGCCAAAGGAACATCCTCCAATAGTCCTGGCAATTCATTTTGCAGAAATTCTAGGTAACTTTCTCCTGTAAGACGATTCTCTAAAGTAACCGGGCCAATCAGCTGATCATCGATGATACCGCACCACACATTGGCAGAGAAGCGATGTTGAAAATTTGTTTCCACAGTGGCATTTGGATTTTCGTCTGACCACCGATGAGAGTTACGAGTGTTGTTGATACCGTCACGAGTAAAAGTAGCTTCATCGGTGAACAGTATTAATCGAAGCAATCGGCGATTAGCATTTACCCAATGACAAAATTCCAGTCGCATGGCAGCGTCTCCTGGTTGAAGGTGTTGTACATGCTGTACATGATATGGATGCAAGCCTTCCTCACGTAATGTTCGCCATACTCTTGTGTGTGGTACACCGAGACGTGTAGAAATTCTTCGTGAGCTAGTAGTAGGTCTACGCTCTACCAACTGAAGAATGTTTTCCACTTCATTCACATCTTGTTGACCTTCACGTTTAGATGAAGCATGAGCGCTGGGAAGTGTACCAATCTCACGCAATGTGTTGAAAACCGTGGTAAACACTCTTCGATCCGGAATTCTGCGGTTCGGAAACCGTCGACGGTATTCTGCAACAGCAGCTGTTGCACTTCCATCGCAAAAACCGTAGACATACTGTACACCATATCTGCATATTCGGCATGTGTGAAGGAGTGTGGCATTCTTAACACTGCTTCAAACACAAAACAATGTCACTCACAACAGTCAGCTGTCGATTGGCTTATGTTAGATGCTTTCATTACAGCTTACATGGTTCAAGGTTATAGGGGAGGGAAGGGGAAGGAAGAGCTGCGCGCGTATCAGTTTCAAACAGCTCTATCTCCGTAACCATTCAGAATTAGACACATGTTCATATGAACTTTTTCTCACAATGACTGATACTATCACCTCCCGAAGTATTGATCTTTCCTCCTGAAACACCCTGTATATATATATATATATATATATATATATATATATATATATATATATATATATATATATATATATATACGCCTTGGTGGTGTAGTGGTTAGCGTCGCTGACTACGAATCCATCCGCCCCGGGATCGAGACCCAGTGACGGCAGGCGGCGCGCAGCAAATCCCAGCTGTTCCTCCTTCCACACACTAAAGAAATCAGTTGGTAGATAAATGGGTACCCTGGGTAGCTTAGTAGTTAAGACGCTGGGCTGCTGGTGGGGCGTAGCTCGGATTCCACGTCAAACTGTAGGTGTAAGGTGGAGTGAAAAGCTTGACCTTCGTCAGAATGGACAATTCGGGCGGAAGCAAACAAAAGGTTACATATATATGGCCAATGTCGTAACACCGCTTCCCGGAGATCAGCGAAGTTAAGCGACAATGGGTCTGGGTAGTAATTGGATGGGAGACCGTCCTCCGCGCCCAGATTATGTAGCGACCCGTGGTTCGGATCCCACGTAAAGCTGTAGGTCCCTTTCGTCATATGACCTTAGATGTTGCGAAGGAGGTTAATCCCCCAACACGTAAAACTGTAGGTCCCTTTCGTCATATGATCTTAGATGTTGCGAAGGAGGTTAACCCCCCCAATATATATCAGGTCATCCCATAAGTAATGTCGTTTTTTACGATAGATTAAGTTTAAACTAGTCCTACTCGGTTTAAGCATAAATTTTCCGAAGGTTATATCTAAGAGGAGATCTATCTATCGTGTTTCGCTACATACTTTACAGACCTTGACCAGTGAAGACGTGTGTTTTGCTTTATGTGAACCCCTCATAAACATGGTGGTATCAGAAGAGCATATGAGGCATATAATGCTTTACGAGTTCAAAAAAGGGAATAGTGCTACTGAAGCAACGCGAAACATTCAGGACGTTTATGGCAACGATATTCTGCATGTGAGGAAATGTCAAAGATGGTTTCAAAAGTTTAGGAATGGTGACTGCTGTTTGACAGATGCAGCACGCTCTGGACGCCCTGCTGAGTTTGATGATGACCTGCTGTTAGACGCACTTGAAGAAGACTGTTCAACAACTGTCGAAGAATTGGCCCAGAAACTCAATTCATCCCCGTCCACCATCCATCGACATTTGCAACAACTCGGGAAAGTGCCTAAGTTAGGAAAATGGGTGCCACATGAATTGTCGGTCGACAATCTGAGGGTGCGGGTAAACATTAGCAGAGCTCTTCATTCCTGTGAACTCCAAGATCCGTTTTTGCACCGTTTAGTGACTGGTGATGAAAAGTGGATACTGTACCAGAATGTTAAGCGCCGTCGACAGTGGGTTTGTGCCGGAGAACCAGCGACACCACAGTCAAAACCAAATCTTCACCCTCGGAAGGTGTTGCTCAGTGTTTGGTGGGATAAAGGTGGTGTAATACACTTTAAACCTTACCACACAACCAAACAATCACCGCTCGAGACTACTGTCAACAACTGGATCGATTGAACACTGCACTAAAAGAAAAGAGACCTTCTTTGGTTAATCGGAAAGGAATCGTGTTCCACCACGACAACGCACGTCCTCAAACCGCTCGGATCACTTCTGCAAAAATTGAGGAGCTTGGGTGGGAAAAACTTCCACATCCTCCTTATTCTTCAGACCTTGCGCCTTCAGATTATCATCTCTTCAGGAGTCTGCAAAACTATCTTGACGAGAAACAGTATACTTCTTTAGATGACCTGCACACCAGTCTTTGTACGTTTTTTGCCTCAAAACGCCTGAATTTTATAAACATGGCATTGAAAAGCTTGTAGGACGTTGGCAGAGTGTCATTGATTCCGATGGAAAATATATACTAGATTAAAAAGTTTCAGTTGAGTTTTTTTTTGTCCTTCAAATTCCGATCTAAAAAACGATATTACTTATGGGATGACCTGATATTACAAATATTGAGTGCTGCTCCTTATATTTTGTTTTCTTCTTCCACAGAACCGTGAATGACAACTACGATGTACAGCACCCCATCATCGATATCACGGACGAACCCGTTGACGGTCCAGCTACAGAGTCATCCCCCGCCGACGAGCCCTCACCAGCGACACCTGTAGCATGCGCCAGTTCAAAGCGGAGGCGTGATGAAGAACCCTCCACGTTAGGTATAAAGCGCTCCAGGATTGCTCCGGTTGTTAGACCACCAGTAATAGAACCCCAAACCTCAACGTCTTACGCCACAACCCCCACAATAGTACCTTCCGCAAATATACCCCCTTATTCAATTCCGGGTACATCCTCCACAGCAGCTCCCCGTTCTGTTGAGGCTGACATAACATTCGAGTTGGTGCTCACCGCAACCCCCACCCCGGCCTTGACTAGAAATCGGTATATAGTCAGGGTTGATCCTAGGTCCATGTATCGCAATGGTGTTGAACACGGACTACGTCGCATAGTTGAACGTACTGTAGAGTTTGCCCTTCAGAACCGCGACGAACGTGAAGTCAGGACGAGGCTGTCCTTTGGGTTCGGGTCAGATGACGGAGATGTAGATGATTTTTGGGTAGTAATACCGTTCAGATGTTTGGCGGCTGAAGATATAGAGTATATATTAGGCCGTATAATGCAGACTTCTCAAAGTAGTATAGCCTTCAATATGGACAACTTCACGGTAAATATTGACCGTGTATTCCGTGTTGCGGGTCATAGTGCCACACCTTATACTCTTAACTTCAATTCTCAGGCTATTTTAAGACGGCATATAAACGTCGATCGTGGTTGCGGCTTCATAGCAGTGGTCTTAGCACGTATGTTTACTGTACTAAATACACAGACCCAAAAAATTTGGTTGCCTATGGTGGTGGAGCGTGCCCGTAAACTAGCTGTAGCCTGTAAACTTGAGTTTGACTGTGCTATGGGTCCTGAGGAACTGAGAAGTGTAGAACAGGAAATGAATGTTCGTATAGCTGTATTTGGACTGGATGATCATCGTAAAACTGTGTATGTTTTTAAAAGCTGTGTGAGAGACAGTACACGGCCCCTACTTATTTTAGGATTCTCAGGGACAACGTATCTCTCCATCCGTAATATAAGGGACCTAAGTCGAAAATATGGACGACATCATGATTTGTGTAAGGGTTGTATCGAGTTTGCGGATGATAGAGTGAAACATTGTAAAGAATGTCACATGGTATGTGAGCAGTGTAAAAGCTCCAAATGTGAAAGTCGTGTAGTTGAAGCTGAGAAGAGGATTGTAATGTGTGTAGACTCACATTTTTCAATAATAACTGTTTAGAGCTCCATAAATCAATTGGCACGTTAAGAAAAATGAGAATCTATGAATGTGGAATGTTTCACATGATGGATAATTGGTGAAAATTCACGCATAAATGTAATGAAATTCACTGTTCTACATGCCATGAGAAATATAAGGCGGTTGGAGTGAAGCATGTATTTTATATGAAAGACGCCAAGCCTAAAAACAACCCTTGTATAACTGTGCACTACGATATAGAAACATACACGAGCGCTGAAACCAAAGAGTTTATTCCACATTTACTTGTGAGCCAGACTATCTGTGATGAGTGTATGGAGAGCGAGTGTGATGAGTGCCACAAATGTGGAAAACGGACAAACGTTTTTAAAACGAATGCCCCACGATAGCCCTGTGAATCTCTTTGTGGCCTATATTGTCAAGTTAGCGGACAAGTTAAAAAAAATGACTGTATATTCTTGCCCATAACGGGGCGAAATTTGACACACAGTTCCTTTATAAGGAGTTGCTTGAGCACGAGTCATCTGAGATATTTACAGGTGATCCCTTGAAAAGAGGCAACAAATTAATACAGATGCAAATAAGAGGTAATGTACAATTTAAAGACACTTTATTATTCACACCATGCAAATTAGCAAAGCTACCCAAGGTGATGGGCGTAGCCGCTGAAGTTTCAAAAGGATATTTCCCTTACACATTCCTCACTAGCGAAACTTTAAATTACGTAGGACTACCTCCACCCAAACATTACTTTAACTATGAATGTATGGGCACAGATGAACGTAAAGATTTTGAACGATACTACAACAGTTTTAATGAATGTAATCCTTATAATATAGCTGATGAATTTGAGTGTTATTGCTTGAATGATGTGCGCGTGCTAAGAGTATGTTTCCAGGCCTTTAGAAGGATGTACATATGTCGTTTCAAATGCGATCCGTTACAAGTCGCAACCACCATCGCCTTATTATGTTTTACGGTGTTCAAGAATAACTTCATGCCTAAAGACACCTTAGCCATTATCCACAGAAACCAGCCCCGCAGTTATGGGCACAAGGCTCTTTACTGGCTTATACACCTACAGCAGCAGACAGGTGTATACATAAAGAATGCCCGCAACACGGGTGAAGTACCCATTAAGGTTAATGGTCGTGTTTTTTGGGTTGATGGTCTAAGTGAAAACCGCGCCATTGGTGAGAAGACTATGTACTCCTTTAACGGTTGCTGGTGGCATGATGCCCCCGTCCTGAGTGTGGAATCGTAGGAGATATCCAGGGTAGATCTCCTGCCAACTGTCTTGCGTGGACGCGCACCGCGATCAACTTATAGGTTCCCAGTTCATTCACAAAGTCTTGTGGGAGCATGAGTATCATGCACGGTTGGTAACAGATGGACAGTACCGTACACGATCAAACGTTCAATGGTGCTGAATCCTCTCAAATGCGGTGAGAGCTTGTTCGGCGGGCGTACAAACCCCTTCAAGCTATACTTTCCGCCTACGGAGGGTGTGAAGCTACATTACTACGACTTCTGTTCTTTATACCCCGACGTGATGAAGAACAGTCCGTAACCCGTAGGTGCACCTGAAAAAATGGTGGGTCCCGCCATACCAACCATCGCTGAGTTTTCGGCCAACTTGAATGAGCGCTACTTTGGACTCTCTTTCGTAGATGTGCTCCCCCCTCGCGATTTATGGATGCCGATCTTACCCGTCGTTATAGATCACAAGCTCATGTTTCCCCTGTGCGTGAAGTGTGCAGAAGAGAACAATGGTGATTGTGACCATACACCCCACCAGCGTAAGATCAGAGGTGTATATACAAGCCCTGAGCTGGCCTAGCCGTTCGCCATGGGTATAGAATAATGAAGATACATGAGGTGTGGAGGTTTCAGAAGCTACCCAACCTTTTCACACCATATATAAACGCTTTTTTGAAGGATAAGGTTGAGGCGTCAGGATATCCGCGAGGGGTTGATACCGAAGATGAAAAAAACGTCTTATATTCAACGTTACCGTGACCGTGAAGGTATACAGCTTGATCGTACCCAAATTGTAAAGAACCCTGGCAAGCGCTTTAGTGCAAAGTTGTGCCTAAACAGTCTTTGGGGAAAATTTGCACAGAATACCGGCAAAGGGAACGTTCATTTGGCACAAAGTTATAGTGAAGTCTGGGATTATGCCAACGCACCCGATAAAGAGGTCATGGAGATTGTGAATGTAGGTAATACTTACATAATAAAGTACAACAATACCGAATTGTCCACAGATACCTCACGGGTTACAAACATTCCTGTAGCCAGCTTCACAACAGCCTACGCGCGCATCAAACTTTGGGGCCTATTGCATTCTCTTGGGCGGAGGGTTTTGTATGCCGATACAGATAGCGGGATATTCACAGCGAGGAGGGGTAAATACATGCCCGCTATTGGGGAGTTCCTCGGAGAGCTAACTGACGAGTTCAAGGATGAGTATGGACACATCGCATGCGCAGACTCGTTTGTGTCAACAGGGCCAAAAACCTATGGGGTACGGGTGGGGACAGCGGATGATACGAAGTATATCGTGAAGGCTAAGGGTATCACGCTTAAAAATGCGAATCGGCGGGTCGTTAACGTTGACTCGTTGAAGGAGTTAGTGTGCTTGGAAGATGATGAGGGTGACCGCACGCCCCAAACGACTGTAGGCACCCACAATTTTCGAGCGCAGAAGCTGGGGGGCGTGAAGGAACTTAGGGTACAAAGGTGTGCCGTAACACCGATAGGAAACGTTACCAGGTGCCTGGTACCTATGATACCGTGCCCTTTGGATACCATAATCTTTGATATGTCTATTGTTAACTTATTTATTACACGTATTTGTAAATATATATACACCTTGAATATTTCGTTTATTAATTAAATCCTGTTTCAACTATCGTTTCACTTTTTTCTTTTGCGTGCGTGTGTACAGTAAAAAGCTAAGCCCCGCCCACTTTAAGATCAGCAACGTGAGTCATGCCGCAACCTGAGCATGCCTCTATTCCTGCGTGCTCAGTTGACCTCTGTATACCCTTGAGCTCAGACGTGTATTCTCTCGCATAGAAGAAAAATAGTAATGGCTACCTTTAATATTGCGTGTTCATCATTTATGAAGTAGTATTCAGGAAAGTGAAGGGATGTGGTGGATACTGAAAAACTCCCTATTCCCCCGTCCTTTGCCTCTTTTAAGGCTGCATTGAGCCGTGCGAAGGACGAAGATGTTCAAATACTCTACGGTTATTCTGGCGAGGGGGTTGTAGGATTTCGCAGTACAGACGATGTATTGAAGTATGTTATAGACCTAAGCTTTATAAAGGCTCACATATACCGCGAAGTAGAAGAAGCAACACATTTAGAAGATAAGCAGCGGTTATGGGTAGTGAGTCTTTTGGATGAGTGGTGTGACAAGCGGTATTATATCATGTTACACCATACCGACTACTCGTACCATAGGGTTGAAAATGTAAATCTTGTCATCATGGACAATCTTAAGTATTTTTACCACTGTATTAATATATATCATGATGTAGTTTGTAGTGAGGTTGTGGCTAATGGGCTGGGTGAGTTTTTAACAGACTTTAGAGACGAATATCGCTTGTTAAACAAAAAGGCCAAATATGAACATATGTTTCTCTCTAATAGTGCGCCGGTTTGTGAAGATGTTTAGTTTGTGGAGATGAACGTCTGGTGAGTGATAAAACATTAAATTCGTTTCGGGAAATTCTGTTTGTCCAAGAGTGTTGGAACAAGCCTGTCACGTTTTAGCAGTGTGACGCGTTCCCGTGCCGCCCACCCGTGTACCTCACGGAACATACGAGTACGAGCAAACCCATACAAGTTTCATCAGCGTGACTCACCCGGCCCCGTCGAGCCGATCCGGCCAACTGTGGCTCATAGTTATCTCAGAGCTTGAACCGAGTGTACGTGCGAATACGATGGAACTTCCTTTGAGAAGCATTCTCAACGCCTCGTACGATGTCTCCGTGACGAAGTCATTGCGTGTGTTCAGGCGTGAAACCGGTACCATTAACTATGTACTTGAAACGATTTGCAGGCAAGCAAGCAAACGTAATGTTATTTGTTTAAGTGTTGAGGAGATGAGTAGAATCTTCGCGATAGTTGAGAAGTGGGTAGAGGACCGTTATAAAATACCTGCAGGTGTAGGTACAAGAAGAGAGCAGATTAGTGACGCCTCCTCATATGCCGTTGTTTGCACGTTGTGTATAAATAACAAACAACCATGCATTGATATACGACTGATGTGGAAGAACGCATCTGATAATAACGTTCTTGTCCCTACGCGAAACCGTTTCATCCTCGACAGAATGTTTGAAGTCGTTGGATTCCCCAAGCTGAAAGCCTATATTAGACGCTCGTATTACGGATATGAATTTATTTTTGACACGGTTCTTGAATACGCATACACCGCTCTGCTCCACGGATTTATCGAATATAGGAATGAGCAAGGCGAGAATGGTCTAGAGCTGAATGCATATTTAAAAGGTTTAGATTCTTCGAAATATCCTGAACTTTGGCGCAAAGCACTTGAGCGGTCCAAGGCTGAGCTTGCCTACACTGTTCACCCTGAAGAGCTGTACCTCTATATAATGAATAGCTGTCGTTACGACTTGGAAGATTATTTCAATTGCCGCTATGCAGAGTGTAGAAGAGTTCACGATGAAAATCTCGGGACGGTAGAAAAAAACCCGATTGGAAAGGCGTGTTTAGAAACTTGTATTTAATAATGATGTTGTGGTTACGATGGACCTCTTTGTGCGTGCTTTTGACTGTATTCTAGCCGTGTAAAGTTAACTACCAGCGGGTGTAAAGTGGGCACAAAAATAGTATTGAATGATATGAGGTCATTTATGTTCGAGTATAGACCTCCGTATCAGTTAAACGGTGAAGTGATGCTTGGACGGTTTTACCGCATCGTACAAAGTAATGGCGATGTGGATGTAGACTGTATTACGTGTGAGTTTAGCGTTTTATGCCGTAGAACATAAAGGATGTATATTTAAGTTGTGTATATATAGATATATATATATAGATATATATATATATATATATATATTTCCTGTACTAATATGCAAATGATTATACGTTTCGTATATTTTCAATATATTTAATATAAACTGTATATATTTTTCCTGTACTAATATGCAATTGATTATACGTTTCGTATATATTTTTCCTGTACTAACATGCAATGATTATACGTTTCGTATATTTTCAATATATTTAATGTAACTGTATATTTTTCCTATACTAATATTTTGATAATACTATGTTTTGTATATTTCTTATTATATATATTTAATATAACTATATTTTTCCTGTACTAATATATTCATAATGCAAGTTTTATATATTTCACATTCATGATGCTATTATTATTTTTTGATCATATATATATATATATATATTATATATATATATATCCCAATGTATATCTATTTCCATTAATTCGTCTAAATAAACAGAACGATGTAGTGGCGTTTTATTTATTCCTTTTTGTTTGTACACGGTATTTAATTATATCAATTGGTTGGTTTCTAAAGCGAATTTCTAAGTCAGAATATGTTTTAATTATATAAATAGTGCAAACTGGCAACTCAGCCAGATACGCTAACTGAGAGGGGGAAATAAACAACATGATCGAGTGTTGCAATAACGGGATCCTATTTGTTTAATAGGTCTGTCTATTGGTCGTATTTAGCGATGGTCTACCAGGAGTTGGTTGATGGTGGGTTGTTGGTTTCACCACCAGTCGTTTGGACGCTCGGTTGTAGCCCTCATATCGGATACGTGGTGTTAATGGGGTGAGCTCCTAGAAAGTCGTAGTCCTCATCCCCTGTTGATGGGGTGAGCTCCTAAAAGTCTATACGATTGTTGGTAATGCTTTTGTGTGTGTGTGTGATAATAGGGGCTTTATGGGCGTACAGTCGGTGAGTGTATGTACGCTTTTAATTCGTTCATGGTTATATACATCCCACTCATGCCTTCTAAGAACCCTTCTGAACCAACCGGCGGAATAAGTCAGAATATATGCTGTAATTAAATAAACAGCGCAGTCTGGCAACTCAGCCTTGTGTGCCAACTGGCTGATGGCGCCCATTGGCACTGGCTGATTAAGCCAACTGGCTGATTAAGAGAGAATATATGCTTTAATTAAATAAGCAGCGCAATCTGGCAACTCAGCCTTCTAAGCCAACTGGCTGATGGCGCCCCCTGGCTCTGGCTGATGATGCCAACTGGCTGGTTAGGGGCCCTATAAGAGAGCGGCGGCACGGCTGAAGTCTTCATATGCGCTTGGCAGGAGCCGAGCGAACACCTCTCTTCCTCTCTCTCCCTTAGGTTAGGTTCATTGCAGCTTGGGGATAACTCCGCCTCGAAGTTGCATAACCCCTTGTTGCTCTTGCAACATTCCCCATGTGCTGCAAAACACCTTGCAACATTGCAGATCAACACCTTGCAACATTTTCAATTGCATTGCAGATGGTTCATAGCACACCCAGCCAAAACTTTTATAAGTCAGAATATATCCTTTAATTAAATAAGCAGCGCAATCTGGCAACTCAGCCTTCTAAGCGAACCGGCGGAATAAGTCAGAATATATTCTTTAATTAAAAAGAGCGTAATCTGGCAACTCAGCCTTCTAAGCCAACTGGTTGATTAAGCCAGAATATATGTTAAATAAATAGCGCAATCTGGCAACTCAGCCTTCTAAGTCAACTGGCTGATTAAGCCAAAATATATGTTAAATAAATAGCGCAAACTGGCAACTCAGCCAGATAAGACAACTGGCTGATTAGGGACCCTATAAGACAATGGCGGCCTGGCTGACGTCTTTATTTGCGCTTGGCAGCTGCCGAGCGAACACCTCTACTCTTCCTTTCTCTCCTTCTTCTCGCTCTTTCTCTTGAGGGATAATTCCGCCTCCAAGTTGCATAACCCTTGTTGCTCTTGCAACATTCCCCCTCCATCTTTGTCGCATAACAACTTGCAACATTACCACCCCCGTTGTTGCATAACAACGTTCAACATTGAATTGCAACATCTTGCAACATTTCAATTGCATTACACTCTCCAATTTTGCGGTCATACATACTACGGTGACCAAATGATGCATTTTTATGTGCTGAATCGAAATATGGCTTTAAAATCCAGATTTGACCACTCCTAGCTACTTATATTTGAAGTTGAAGTTTACGAAAAATCAGCAATTTTTGCGTTTTTTTTATTGTATATAACTACATTTTACATACATTTTGATTGTATTTCAATATTAAAACTTAGAAATATAGATAGGTTTCTTGAACTTTGCCAAGGATGCCATGTCTGCCTTGCTCTTGTTCCTGGACATTAGCTCCCTACTGGCCACCTGGCCACTGGTGTACGCCTCCCTCCTCTCTTGTGAGTAAACATGTTGTGCTGCTACAGTTGTCATCCTTACACACCTCCCTACTGACTGTGTGTGTGAGGGCCATGCAGGAACTTTCATTGGTCTATCCTGAAACTCCTTGATTGCAGCAGTGGTGAGGGAGCACGTCAGAGGAGACTCAGTCACGCCAGAGTTCCAGTCAATAAGCTCCGAGAGTTTGGTGGCATCTGGGTTGATGTCAGGAGTCTTCTTGGGTCTGACACTGCAGTCTCCTACCTGTGTGTCCTCATCTCCTTCACCTCTGATTTCCAGTATCCTCTTCACTGCCTCCCTCCTCTCCTCCACCTCACTGCACAGCTTGGCATGGAGCACAGCCTCAGAGTGTGCAAACCAGGCTGATCTCTTCACTGTAGGCATCACTATTCCTATCACCTCCTTCTTCTGACTTCTGAGCAGCTCCAGCTGGTATAGTATATGCCTGGGACCCTCCACCCAGCTGTGATTTAACTTGATATTGAACCAGTTTGGTATGTAGACTCCCACTATAAATTCCACAATTATCCTCAGATTCTTCAGGTTCCTACCCTTCAGCCCATGTTTGGAAATCCACAATCTGCAGAACCTTAGAGCCGTGGTGACCCATCTACTGTGACAGACTGGCCCAATCTCGAGGAGAGCTAGACTCTGAGGTACCTCTCCCGATCTGATGGCAGTGATGATTCTGTAGCCATATGAGTGGTCTGTGCTGAGGTCCTTAACTACCTCCTGACTGAGATTGGGTAGAGGAGGACCAACAGTGATCCTCGTGAAGTTTGGGTTGATCTCCAGCTCAGTGGCAGTGACTATCATCTTCCCTAGGGGCCCAAACCACTTGTTGTTGCTCAGTGTCTTGCCATCCAGTGTAGTCACCAGGTGTCTGAGACTCAGCTCCCCAGTGTGCAAGTCACAGAAAATCCACACCAACTTCCTGCTAAGCTTGACCTCCACATAATGCATTACTCCTCCCTCCCAACCAGTATTCACATTAGTACTGTCACCTCCTATGGCCAAAAGGGTCTGGTCTGCTCCTCTCTCTCTTAGCCAGTTCACCAGATGATCAGCAATGACCTCAGCATAACTTCTCTCCTCTGCAGCTTCCTCTGGTACAAAATGCAACAAATATTTCGCATCTGGTTCATTGCACACTGTGTAGCGTTCTTCCTTAATGAAGCCAGGAAACTGCCTGTCACTGCCCACAGCTTCCATCATCACTTTGGTGTCATCTCTTTTCCCATCAAAGAAAATACAGGTGATGCCATTTTCCCTAATCTCTTCATCAAACTTCTTGACCAGCTCCTTAGTCAGTCTCTCCTGAGCCCTCCTCACCTTGTTGTGGTCAACCACCAGTGCCGTGTCAAACTCTGCGATAAGACCAGCATCAATCCAGGCAGCAGTGGCAATCTCGCACTCTCTCTCAGCCCAGTGTGATGTCTCAAGCTAGCCAGAGATATGTTGGTGATATCTTCAATGTTGTATTTCTTCTTCTTAACCACAGGCAAGGAAGTAGTTGTCGCAGCCTCTAGTATGAAGTCTTCGTCCTCCTCTCTCCTCCCTGCCTCCTCCAGTATATCTCCAGTCTCCTCCAACTCCATCTCCAACAGTGACTCCTCCCTCATCTCCTCTTCTTTCTTGGCTGACTCCTCTGCCTTTCTCCTCCTCTTCTCCTGTCTCTGCAGCACTGCTTCCTGTCTCCTGGTCTCAGGGTGATCAGCTAGACCCATCTGGTGTGCCCCCACACTGCCTACCTTTTCTCTCTGACCTTTAATGAAGGCAAGCTCCTGCATTGGTATCTTCTGCTCGCTCCTGCAGCTGCAGTCAATGTGAACCTCACTGTTGCGGACAGGGTTGCACCGAAACTCACTGCAGCTCCTGATCACACAGTGACAGTTCAGGATGTCCACCAATTTGTCCAGTTTCATCATGAACCTATCTTTGACCTCCAGCTTCACATTGCCAATGGACACCTTCACTGCCTCATCCCACAGTGCCTTCACTTTAGCCCTGATCCTGACCTCAGTGTTGATTACAGGTCCTGTGAATAGAGCGTTGGCCTTTCTCCACTGAGCCAGTAGCCCTGGAACAATGCCGTTGTTAATCAGGTCATTGACTGGGTAATTTCCTCCTGTCTTCCTCACTCATCTCTCTCCTCAACAAACCATACCTCAGCAGATCTCTGGCTGTTGGCAGCTCAGCAGGGGGAAGTTCCCTCCCAGTCCCCACCAAATGACTTAGGTGACAACTTGACTTGCTTCGGGTTCTGATTTCTTTCTGACTCATCCTGTAGACCTGTGAACAAAAGAAATGTCATTGAAATTTTGATAAGCCTACTGATTATGATTACATAAAATTAAGTTAATTGAAATTCTTAATATCTTCCTATAAGCTCAGATAAAAGGTTGTGTTGTTATAGGTACAAGACTTAATTATTCAAAGTAATGACAATTTCATATATCTATCATATCAAAATATACAGAAAGTTTGGGTCACACATTTGAATTACACAATATTTACATTAAGTAATCAAAATTGTCAAAAAGGAGGGAAAACACATGCATTCACAATCAAAATTCCAGCATTTGTGACTATGTGAAACTTAGAAACCATACTGCACACCAAAAATAACCAAAGTTGACCACACATATCAATGGCACATTGATATACGATGCTACAGTCATATTTAGGTTATATTTCAAACCTTTATGGTCAAATATAAGTAGGTAAATGGCTTTTTTAAACAACACTAAAGATATTTCTAAGTTTGCTAAATAATATGACATCGTTTGAGCATTAGTAGTTTTTGAATTGTTGACTTTACTAAAATTGACACACCCTAGTGTGTACGTGCCCTTAAATCCCAGTAAATTCAGGTCTCTTTACCTTTCCTTCGAGGAGTTGCTTTATCAGGAATTATATTTCAAGTTTTGGATCACTTTAACATATTGCCTCCCAGGAACCTCTCTTTAACATATTGCTTCCCAGTGTATATCACTTTAACATATTGCTTCCCAGAGTTAATCACTCTAACATATTGCTTCCCAATATTTAGGATAAGGAGTACGATAAAAAATGTTCGCTTTAATAAAGTAATGGCATAAAAAGTAAATCATAACATGTTAAAATATTAGATTGAAAGTAAATTTATTAGAATTGTTGCGCTATATGGTCACACAAAGTAAAAAATGGATTTCGGAAGAATCGGTCACGCCACATCATTTGCCACAAGTACGAGTTGAGTAGCTCCTTTTTGCATCCTTTCATTTCCTTTATATATTTAATGTAGGTTAACTGAATGCCAGGTTAGGTCAATTGAATGCCTGGTTAAGTCAACTGTATGCCCTTGACGATTGGTTAGGTTAAGTTGTGATATTTTCGTTAAAACTAACGAAAATATCACGACTTAACCTAACCAGTCATCAAGGGCGTACAGTTGACCTAACAGGGCATTCACTTGACCTAACCAGGCATTCAGTTAACCTACATTAAATATATAAAGAATGCCCGGTTAGGGCATTTATAGCTTTGTTTACGGTCGGTAGGTTATCTCCTAGATTACCAATCTCTTTCTAACCAACCAACCTTTCTCTTTTTAACATATTGCTTCCCAGTGTTAATCACTCTAACATATTGCTTCCCAATATTTAGGATAAGGAGTACGATAAAAAATGTTCACTTTAATAAAGTAATGGCATAAAAAGTAAATCATAACATGTTAAAATATTAGATTGAAAGTAAATTTATTAGAATTGTTGCGCTATATGGTCACACAGAGTAAAAAATGGATTTCGGAAGAATCGGTCACGCCACATCATTTGCCACAAGTACGAGTTGAGTAGCTACTTTTTGCATCCTTTCATTTTCTTTATATATTTAATGTAGGTCAACTGAATGCGTCAACTGTACGCCCTTGACGATTGGTTAGGTTAAGTTGTGATATTTTCGTTAAAACTAACGAAAATATCACGCCTTAACCTAACCAATCATCAAGGGCGTACAGCTGACCTAACCGGGCATTCAGTTAACCTACATTAAATATATAAAGAATAACCGATTAGGGCATTTATACTTTGTTTACGGTCGGTAGGTTATCTTCTAACCAACCAACCTTTCTCTTTTTAACATATTGCGTCCCAGTTTTAATCACTTTAACATATTGGTTCCCAGGAGGGATCACTAACATATTGCTTCCCGAATGCTTTGGGAAGCAATATGTTAAAGTGATCCCAAGTTTTACTAAAAATTTAAGATTAATAGCCATGTTCTCTTACCATCATGCAAGACAAGTGGGAGTTTGACATGACTGCATGCATACATAGGCCATATAGAGCGACATGAGAAACCTACACGATCGTGTGATCGCATACTCGCTTCAGATTTATGTTTACTTATCTTTTTAGTTCAGTGTAACATAAAAATCGGGTACTTGTAGGTTATCTCCCCCACACCAATTTTGACAGAATATTTTTGTTAAGACTAACGAAAATATCACCACTTAACCTAACCAATTATCAAGAGCGTACAGTTGATCTATTACACTGGGGAACAAATTTAAACTTTTTGTCTATTGAATTAGATTTGACAGTTAGTTCTAGGTAATTTGGGTGCGCTGAGCACGAATGTTTACTCGGTTTTGCTCTATCAGGTCCTGATTTTGCTCAACACCCCTCCTCTTTCGTCGTATTCCTAAAAAGGTTTTTTTCTCAATACTCGCTGTCTTTTTGCAGTTACACATTATGCAACTAGGTTTTTATCTAGGTATTTGTACCTATTGTTATGGTATTGTTGTATTATGTATATTTTTATATGTAACACCCTAAAAATATTTTTAATTTTGTCATTTTTAACCCATTTTAATATTAGTAAATTAAGCTAAAAATATCATAGAATTCTAAAATTTTCTCGAGCGTTCCTGTTCTCTGTAGAGTATTCTAGAGGGACAACTAAAATATATAAAAGCGACTCGTTTCCAGAGTTAATCAGTCAATTCAATCAGTCAGTCAGTCAGTCAGTCAGTCAGTTGAGTTAGTTAATTAAGTTTGGGCATTAACATAATTTTGAATTGGCATATGATTTAGTGAGTAATTTTGTCATCGTGATTTAATATAGTTGATTTAATTAGACGTAATTTATATTGTACCTACTCATCCGTGTTTCTAGTTTAATTTCATAGATGTGTAGTACCTATTTCATAATAAGTACCTATTTAAACTAATTTTTGTATTTATATTTCAGATTTTCTTAAATTTATATGAATTAAGGGCTTTAAATACCTTTACAAATTGGCAGAACAATCAAGCAATATGTCATCAAGCACTAGAAAGTTCAAATTCAAAAACAACCCTGATTCCTTCTGTTATATATGTGGAAATTTTACACTTCCACATCAACGAGCAAATATAACTGACTTCGTAAAAAGGGCTTACTTAGCTTATTTTGGCATAAAACTGGGGGATCAAGATAAATCGTGGGCTCCACATAAAGCCTGCACTATATGCATTGAAAGACTGCGACATTGGACGAAGGGTTCGGATTCAAAAATACCTTTTGAAGTTCCGATGGTAAGTTTATGATTTCATAAAACTACGTAATTTAATCACTAGTATACTGTAACTTACCTAAATGTAATTGTAACTTAGGTACATAAACAAAAATTTACAGAAAATGTTTATAAGAATCTCAAATATTGCATAAGGTTGAAACACATAGAAATGTTAAATGTTTGGGTGATAACTTTTGATAAAATTCATAAAAACAAGTCTCTCGTCGCTTTTGTTAACGCTTTACAATTTTTTTTCCATATCAGGTGTGGCGAGAGCCTACTAACCACGAGACCGATTGCTACCTTTGCTTTGTCAAGACTTCGGGCTTCACTAAGAAAAATAAACATTGTATCGAGTACCCAAATTTCGACACCGCGATACGACCTGTGCTACATTCAAATGAGATCCCCATTCCAAAATTTAAGGGTCTGCCAACTCAAGAATTAGTTGAAGATGTTCCTGAAAATATTGTTATGCACTTTGAGGAGTCAGACACCGATTTTGACCCCAGCGTATTTGAAAGTCAAAACGATCCGCAAAAGTTTAACCAGGCCGAGTTGAATGATCTTGTAAGGGATCTAAATTTGCCAAAAAAGGCTGCGGAAATTTTAGCTTCAAGACTTAAAGAGAAAAACTTGCTTACTTCAAACACATACATTTCATTTTACAGAAAAAGAGAAGAAGAACTTGTTAAATATTTTAGAACAGAGGATAGTTTAGTATATTGCTGCGACATAGTTGGTTTGTTAAAGAAGATGGGGGTTGAGTCTTACGATGCAAATGATTGGCGCTTGTTTTTAGACAGTTCGAAAAGAAGTCTTAAGTGTGTGTTGTTGCATAATGGCAATCTATACGGCTCGATACCGATTGGGCACTCAACAAAATTAAAAGAAAAGTATGAACATATAGAAAAGGTTTTAAATCTTATCAAATATAGGGAGCACGAGTGGATCATATGTGTTGACTTAAAATGGTTAATTTTCTGCTAGGACAACAAGGAGGGTATACTAAATATCCCTGCTTCCTTTGCTTATGGGACAGCAGAGCCAAGGAAGAACATTATTTCAAACAAATCTGGCCAGCACGAACATCACTTACTGTCGGAGAAAAAAACGTAATTAATCCACCTTTAGTGAGCAGAGATAAAATCATATTTCCTCCTCTGCATATAAACTAGGCCTCATTAAACAATATGTAAAAGCTTTAGATACGAACGGCGAGTGTTTCAAATACATAACTTCAAAATTTCCAAGTTTAAGTTATGAAAAAATCAGGCGGGAATTTTCGACGGTCCACAAATAAGAACAATGATTAAAGACAGCAATTTTCCTAATGTCATGAATGAACGCGAAAAAATGTCTGGTTCTCATTCGTGGACTTGATAAAACTTTTAGGCAATTATAGGGCAGATAACTACGAAGAAATCGTAAAAAAAACTTTTAAGGGACTACAAAGAGTTAGGTTGCAATATGAGCAAAAATGCATTTTTTGAATAGCCATCTTGACCAATTTCCAAGTAATTTAGGTGATGTAAGTGACGAACAAGGGGAGAGATTCCACCAAGATATAAAATTATGGAGGAACGGTACCAAGGCCGCTGGGATTCCCACATGATGGCTGATTACTGCTGGTGCTTGAAAAGAGACCTGCCATCAACAAGCAAATACGCTAGAAAGTCTTACAAAAGAAAATTTTTGCCACAGTGAAAGCTTCATATCTGTTTGTTTTTTATTTTAAGTCATTTCTATCGTTATAATGTAATTTTACTGTAGTTTGAACTGCTTGTATTCATGAAACTTGAAAAAAAAATTTAACACATGACTTAATTTTTTAGTCCTAATTTGAAAAATCTAGAAAATGGCACATAGGCTGTCGACAAGAATCAGGACCTGATAGAGCCAAACCGAGTTGAAATTCGTATTCAGCGCACCCAAATTACCTAGAATCAAGTGTCAGATATCATTCACTAAAATACGTGTTGCCCAGTGTTATTAATTATAACATTGTTTGTTTCTGGAATAGTATTTACTATTTACTAATAGATCAACTGTACGCTCTTGATAATTGGTTAGGTTAAGTCGTGATATTTTCGTTAGTTTTAACGAAAATATTCTGTCAAAATTGATGGGGGGATGATAACCTACAAGTACCAAAAATCGATATAAATTTTGGATCACCTGAAGATCAGGGCCCCCAGCCTTCTTTAGTTAGCTTTATAAGGCTAACTAACGAAAATATCACAACCTAACCTAACCAATCGTCAAGGGCGTACAGTTGACCTAACGATTGGTTAGGTTAGGTCGTGATATTTTCATTAGTTAGCCTTATAAAGCTAATTAAAGAAGGCTGGGGTCCCTGATCTTCAGGTGATTCTAAGTTTTTTATAAAAACTACAGTATTATTTATATACTGTAAATGAATTATTCTACGATAACGAGGTTAATGTATCTAGGTTACTTATTTATAAAACACCTTTCAGAGAGCTGCAAATTAACGTCGACACTCGTTTCAGAGGCTATGTTAAATTAGATACATTCTGAAAAATAAGCAAAATATTTTATTATGTAAAAAAATATTTACCATTACTCTCCCGTGATTGTCTACCATTAGTAAAAACCCATCTATATTCTCTTCGACACTCATCATATCCTGTTCAAAATCTTAAAATTGTTAATTTGAAAAATCTTTAGTTTAAATTTCAATTTCAGACAATTTTGTTACTGAATCTGAATCATTTTTTAAACACTAAGGAAACATTTAGCTCTTACATTAAACAGAAACACTCCTAATTGTTATTATATCAGACCAATTAACGCGCCATGACTACTGACTAGTCTCCACTGTCAAATTGGTTACAGTAGTCCATCTCCGAGGAACGCCCTTTTTAGAGGTTTTAAAGAGGCCCGTAACCTATCCAAAACCTTTCCCAGCGTCTCTCATTGTTGATATACAGGTTAGCGCAAAAGTAGCGCACCATAGGAATTTTCAGTGTTGATTATAATATGATTTTTTTTAATTTTAGGTACGGGATGACTGCGAAATTAATAATTTAAATCCTGTACCTATTCATCGATTTGTCGTACCTGGTATTCCATACATTAAAACCAAACTCACTCTCTCGTCTATTGTTAATTTCGTAGCCATCCCCGATCTAAAATAAAAAAATTCATATATTACCCCAATACAGTGTACAAGTAACTTAGTTTGAAAACTCTCTGTATTTTTTTAGTCCCTCCCCCATAAGATTACAGAAAACTATTTTTCTTTATCCATCACATCACTGTTCTTCAGAATTAGGCAATCATTATTTGGACAATATGCATACTCGTATATAAGTTCAAATATGCCTTATTCTATAAAGTAGAAATCCTCATTTCTTGCCTGCTAAAACAATAACTTGTTTGTTTTTTATTAATTTTTTATTTTCTGTTTCAGATTCTATAATTGTGCAAATCACGGATTCACGGATTCATTTCACGCGTTCAAGAATTCACTTCAGATGATTCATGGATTTACTTCACGCATTCACGAATTCACTTCATAGATTCACGGATTCACTTCACCAACAATGTCTAAGTCCCGTTCTTGCAAGAACCACTCAGATTTGTTTTGTTATATACGTGGTAATTTCCAATCAGTAAAGCAAAGGCAGACTATCATAGAATTTGTAAGAAAATCATATCTCGCTTATTTCGGTGTAAAGCTTCGTCATCAGGGTAAGTCGTGGGCTCCGCATAGTGTATGCCGATCATGTGTGGAGAATTTGAGACAATGGGTTCAAGGCTAAAGGGAGTCTTTACCTTTTGGTATACTTATGGTTTGGCGTGAGCTCAAATATCATACCCAAGACTGTTATTTCTGTTTGTGTAATATCAAGGGATTCAGCTCCAAGAATAAATCATCCATTGTGTATCCATCATTGCCATATGCCATCCGTCCTGTTCCACAGAGTGATGATGTTCCCATTCATGCATGCCCCAAAGAACTTGATGAAGTTTCTGAATCTGATACAGAACTCAGCGATCACCGTGACTTTGAAATTGATGATAAGAGTTCTAAAGACCCATATTTATTCACTCAGGCAAAACTGAATGATCTTGTACGAGATCTTGACCTACCAGAAGATGCTGCCCAACTCTTGCGATCTAGGCTGAATGAAAGAAATTTACGGGCTGCTTGAACTTCATATTCCTGGTATAGGAGCAGAGAACAAGAATTCGTTCAATTCTTCTCTGTGGATGGTTCTCTAGTATTCTGTACTGACATACCTGGTCTTATGAATACTATGGGCACACACTATGATCCAAAAGAGTGGAGATTGTTCATTGACAGTTCAAAGTCAAGTCTAAATGCTGTTTTGCTGCATAATGGCAATCAACTAGCAAACATCCCCATTGGTCACTCTGTCCACATGAAAGAAAATTATGACAACATGAAATTCCTTCTAGATAAAATAAAATATAGTGATTATAACTGCATCATTTATGGAGATTTGAAGGTGATGTCCATGCTTCTTGGCCAACAATCTGGATATACAAAGATGGCTTGCTTCATATGTGAGTGGGACAGCAGAGCAAAGGCTGATCAGTGGAAAAAGAAGGATTGGCCCATGACACCAGACAGCAAATATGTTATCAACGGACTTCTTGTGACACCTGCAAAGGTGTTGCTACCGCCATTACACATTAAAGTGAAGCTAATGAAACAATTTGCAAACACTTTGGATAGAGATGGCAACTGTTTCAAATACATTTCTGACCAATTCTTTTTTCTAAGTGAAAAGACAATAAAAGCTTGGGTGTTCGACCTTTCTCATCTCTCATTCTCTGCTGCGTCTGTGATCGAGTAGCTTGTACCTGATTTGCTTCTTTTAAGGTTTCATAGATTTTAATGTTTTACATTTTAAACTTTTCCATAATGTTCCCCTAAATTATTTTGTTATGGTTTTACTTAAATTTAATCTCATCTTAAACGTAAGCCCGTTTTAAGGGTTTCTTTTATAATATTTTATATTTTAATTATTATTACTTAAATTTATAATTTTAGAAATGTATATATATATAATATGATATAAATATA